>PGFW01011998.1:789-11658 GCA_003123925.1 Haematobia irritans | reverse complement strand
ATGGACAAACTGGGCCAACATGTTCGAAAAGGGAAATGGCCTCAGGTAAACGGACAAACCTTCTCAATGACAGAACATAGGCCAGGTAGGAGGACGATAAATGGCCATAATGCCACCACGGACAATAGAAATTGACAACACAGACCAACTTTGACCACTACAAACGGCGAATAAGCGAAATTTTCCAAATTTAATGCGAAATGAGTCTACCTGTTCTACCTGACAGGTGCAACGAAAAACAACTTATGGTCACCGTGCCATTATCAACAAACGGCTCTTGAACGTTATAGAAATATACGTTCGAAATTTTTAAAGATTTTGTAACAGTAAGAAATTTCGAAGCGAGAAAGGATATGAGGCTAAGGAGGACTGGAGAGAGAAGGAAATTGCTCAGCATGTTCTGGTAACGGTGATGATATACGTCCATACATGAACGTGAAAAACTAAATATCGGGCACGAATTCAAAGCCTAATGGACAGTGGCGCTTCGATCAGTGCCTGGGAAGCTCATTACAAAATATTACGGAAAATAACAGGCTAATGTAATTTTGATTTTCAAATCTAAAGTCCGAACGCGCAGATGGCAAGGAACAAGTTATTATTGGAAACAAAGTGAAAATTCGAAAGTGGAATTGGAAATAAGTGTAGGGAAATGTTTTTCTACTTAGTGCCGAATCTAAAACAGGGAATTTGATCCTCAGGGCTATGACTTTTGGAGATGAACTTGGATTAAGAATTGCTATGACGATTATGATAAAACGAAAATTGATTGAGGTCTGATTGAGACCCAAAAGTACATGATTGAACGGACAGACAAAAATTGCGTTGAATGGAAGATGAAACGTTCTTTCCGTGTACACTGAGGTATGGGTGGTAAAACGAATATTGAGAAAACACAGTCATTGGACATAGGAAATGCAAACTCCTAAAGAAAATGAGGTATTTCCAGTCAAGCCCAGCCGCCTGCAAAATTGAAAGTACGACGAATTGACAGAGTATGTTAGAGCTAGATGTAATAGAATTAGAATGAATGCTGATGGAATAATCGTTGTTACTCTCCTGTGGGTGAAGCCAGGTAAAATCGACTGGCTTGACAGCCCGAGAGTGAACAAGGTTACACGCAAAGACGCATACCCGCTGCCTAAACATCGACGGTTACTATCAATGATCCGGCGACACACATTTTTATGTTCGCGATTGATCTATAAAGATGTATTTTTGGCAAATTCCTCGGAGAATCGAATCTCTGTCCGTTGACTGCATTCACAGTAACAAGCGTCCACTATTACCAGTTAAAGTGATGCCTACCTGTGTTAATTCCAGCTCATCGAATGCCCGCCTGATGGTATAATGTATTCCTCCAGAGTTGATAAGACCTGGCGTTTGTATCCTGGACGATCTACTTGTCGTGTCACTAATTTTTGATACACAATATTGGAATGTTCTTAAGCATCCAGATCTGAACGTATAACAATGCTGACTACTCTAACAATATAATAAAAACTGCTTATAAAGAGCTTCAAGCTAACTTAGTTATATTAGTGGTGTAAGGCAATTAAAGAACTGATTTTCGAAAACTAAGGCAATTATCAATATTCGGCATCCAAAGCGCTAAGGATGCTCAGAAAAATTTTTTAGGGGACCGTTTGGTTGGACGTAGATTATCTAAAATTTCTACATTGACTGCCCAATTTAACCGACACTCTAAAAAAAAATTCTACAAAAATTCGTTTTGATATCACCTGAGCACTAGATGCATTCGGAGAAACTAAAATCTCGATTTGGTATTCAAGTCCTTATTTGAACAAGCCTTGATTTCTCTAAACCTTCTAGTGCAATGCGATTGCGGTCTAATGTAGGAGTTGGTTGCCGTTTCTCTTTCAAAAGGATGACGAATGGTGAAGAGCATCCTATTAGAATATTTTTCCAGAAAATTGAATTAACGGCCCACGCAACTAACTCGACGACAGAAAAGGAAATGCCTGGCAGAAATTTTAGCCATTGAACGTTTATGGCAGTACATTAAGTTAATGGAGTTTTACTGTCATTACTGACCACTCTTAGTTTACCAGTGAGCTGATGCACAAAAAGACCTGACAATGACAACGATTGGCACGCTGATTGAAAACTCCAGGATATAAGTTCGGCATAAGAACATCAGAAAAGGAAGTAAAAAACTGGCTACCTGAATGACTATCACGGCCTCGATAATGGAAGAAATCGAGAGTGAAACAGAATGCCTTATAGTATTTTGACTCTGCGTAATTTCAATGTAACGATATGTACAATTAATTGACACAATTCAGAAAATAAAAGATCGACTACCTTGATCTGGAAGGTGTCAGAATGTGTGGCAGGATGTACAAGCGAATAAGATTCCAATTTAATGACGAGACTGGAGAAACGAAGGATGGACTGTTGGGCGGAATTTGGACTTACCTGATTAGATTGACGGACTGAGGTAATTAGAAAATCCATGAGGATAATACTCTCATATGGAAATAGCAAAAACGCTACAATGAATGTCTGCCGACATTTTTTTTACTGGCCCAATCCATGAGACAACACAAATTAGAAATTTTATAATGGAAATGTCGGGTACTTGTAAGGAAATTAAACATCTAGGCAAACATTAAGACCACTATGGGAGGGAAACCAGTAACAGCATAGGCCATTTCAAAAGATTTTTATAGAATTTCTTGGCGACCTCATTCCACGCTCACGGCTGTCTGGCAAGAATATTTTATTTACTTGACACAAGACCAAAATTGTGATTCTGAGAGTATGCAAAGCTACAGTGAAATTATAAATAGATTCTATGAGGAAAATATTCACAAGTTCGGTGTGCCCGAAATTATCCATTCAGATAATGGAAAACAGTTTTATTTCAGAGCCTTCAAGAAAATGTTAAAAATATTTGGTATACGTTCATATAAGACACCTATACATTCACCCAAGTCAAACGCAAGTGAAAAGGGTGCAATCAGGCTATTCTAAGTGGTATTTAGAAGTTACCTACAGACCGACCAAAACCGCGTGGGACGAAACTTGTTCAGCAAGATAGAATGCTCATTACGTTCAACCAATTCAATGCTTCTACAGAGTGTTACACGTATTTCGCAATTAACCGGCTACAATATTCATCACACATGGCTGAATGCATAATGAGATATTGAGGGAAAATAAGGGCCATGTCAGACGGTGTGTTCTTTGCTGAAATAACAAATTCTACCTAAATCAGGCACGACTGCAGCTGGGACAAACAAAATTAAGGCAAAAACTTTCATGACGCACATACACGAATGAGAATACGTATAATAAACGCGCAAAGAGTATACGATATAAGCACTGGACAAGAAGTTATAGGAAAATTTGTCCAGGAAGCATTTTGCTAAGGTATTAATGCGAAATGCAAACATGGTTTAAAATGCAGAATAAGGCGGCCTATAGGAATGCAACAAAAGAGAACGCAAGGAAAATGTCGGAGTGATTCACGCACAACATTTAAAACCAGTGAACGAAAACTAAAGTATAACCCGGAATTTGCCTACAGAGCTTAATTATAACACTGAAAATGATATCTCACCCAGAATTATGATTGGCAGGTATTATTGTTGTATCAATGACATCATTACAGCATAAGCGATTGGTCGTTAATTTAGCCATTCAAGTGGTACAACATACAGGCAAGTTTCCGAAAAAACAATATTCATGATTTCCTGAGGAAATAGAAAAGAAATACATTAGATACTATCAGAACATTTTTAGGCCTGAAAGAAAAAAAATAAATTATTTAGTGGAATTGCTAGGAAAACCGAAATTCAAAGTGGTTACTCATTTTCTTCTTTTTAATATCCAATTAGATTCTTGTTCCAGGCTAGTTAGAAGCACGTTCGTTTCAAAGCGAGACATCACAAACGGACAACAATCATTTGCCGTGTATTTATGGCCTTCTATAGACAAGTACTCACAAGTGTTCATTTATGTCATAGCAAAGGGTTGGTTATTTCATTTGAATTATATTGGACGTCTATAAAATTTTTTTTGCTCTTAAACGCTAGGCATTTTGTTAATTCTCTTCTAATGTACAGTCACCACTCAACGCATTACCATAAAGATTATACCAAATAAGGCCACATATTATTCATTGGCAGTTTCCATTATTATTGCCACAACAAGAGCCACAGAAAAACATTTCCATTCGAGAATATCCAATGCGATGGTACATGAAATTCGCCTGTACGAAAAAAAGGTTTGTTTATCAATTTGTTTCCTAAAAATGTTATTAATGGAATATTCCGAATGGTTTGTTTTTTATACCTACGCGTTGGATGTCCTTTGGGTTATGCTTTGTTCACCCTGTCACTTATGTTTTGAGTATCAACAAAAACAAACAGAAACAGATAATACAGGAAGCCAAACACACCAATATCAAAATTTGCATCACAGACAATTGTACTTTTTATTTTATATTTTTATTTTTGCCAAGCTATTTAATACTTCACGGGCTCGAGAAAAATACTTGGCTTTTGTGACAGACGCCTTTGAACATTAATTAAAAGTTTTTATTGTCTTCCTTTGCGAAAGTAAACTGAATGGTATGGACAGATGTTACATTGAGATGATCTATTCACAATGACTTGATGCCATAGTTTTTGTGTTGCCACCTAATCAATACGAAAGTAGGTGATCTTCAAATCTGTAAAGAGTACGGAAGTGGTTACAATCTTGTCGACGCAATTTTTATTATCGACTTAGAAGTTCTGAACTAGGGCCATTTGTCGGAATTGTGGTTTTGAGCTTGCCTTTTGGAGTTTAGTCGCAGAGCAGAGAACAATTCACTATTAATTAATTCGTGATTATAGTGCTTAATTTAAAGTTTTGTATTATAGTTTCGAATTTTTTCTTTGAGGGAACGTTTTCAATAGCAATAAAAATTTATTGGAAATATAATTTTTTTTTTAAAACATATGGAGAACAGGTTAAAGGACTACAATTTGATTTATTGCCGAATTTGTATAAAATTTGGGCCCAATAAAAGTATGTTGAATGTTACCAAAAATTAAAACATAAAATTGGGACCTAAGACAAAAAAAAAAGAATAAATTTTTTAGTAATTTTCGTTGGACATTAAAAAATTGAATTTTTTTTTTTTTTTGGAAAGTAATGGATTATGTATTAAAACATCCGAATCAAGTTGCTATTTTAATAGTTGACAGTACTGTTACGTTTTTATATTAGGCGTATTTTAATTACCGACAATTAAAACACGCGTTTCTTTTAAATAAACGACAATTCTACAATTTATTTACTATGACTTCACACTTTAACAATTCGTTCACACTGAATGTTATTCGTTTGACGCTTTAATTAAGAACTGACTCGTTTAGCAGCATGCGAAGCGCTTTTATAATGACGGTGTTGGCAATCGAGAACATCTGGATAGCACACTACAATATTCTTGCAACGCCAGACATTCTTAGACAATGCTATGAAGGGATCCTACGACCATTTAAATAATTCTCTGGAGGCTTGCCAAACACCATTACACACTCACATACATATATGCTCGCATTACTACAAAACAACCAAATGACAATAGAACAATGAGATGAAATTGAGAAAGCATAAATAACAAAGCAAGGCGTTGTTATTTCTATTGAGAGAGTTAAAGAACTAAACATTTCGGTTAGAGCAAACGCAAAAGAACATAAAAGAAATTCAGGAAAATACTAGCAAAATGAATAAGATGATTCCAACAAGCTGATAAGCGAAAATTCTTAATCGTTACCAATTTTAAATTTTTTTAAAATTAACGGAAACTAATTTAAATAAAACTTATATCTTATTAATTATCAAATTCGTAACAGCTGTCTCCCGCTTAAAGCCTGGTTCGTCCCGAACAGGCACAGAACCTGTTTCCGTAAGAGCCATCGTTCCAGATGTTACAACTTTTCATCTTTGATCTTAGGGCTGTCGTCTTTTTTGAATGCGGTATACACATCATTGATTCTTCTTGATGACTTTATATTGGGCCTTTCCCACTGTGTTTGTAGTTTAGGACAAATCCTTTCTTTCGTTGCGGGCTTTGAATTTTAGCCAGAACCAGTTTCCTTCACTAAAGCCCTCAGTGTTTGCTGCACGAATTCATATCTCGCCTTCATTTCTGTTGCTAACCATTTTTATTTTGTTTCGCACTGTATTCGTGAACTTTACAAATGTGTTTTGGGTATGTTCGTACTGTGTTTCTTCCATGGCGAGCTCATTTTGGGTGTAGCGCCAAAATATCCAAATCTCCTGGCAACTTCAATTCCGTTTCGAATAGGACCTTGGCCGCGTGCTTGTGGACGTAGAATCATGTATGCTGATCTTATACGACAGCAAAAACTTTGGTTATATGATCGTCCCAGTCTCGTTTAGGCCGTTATCCCACGCACCTTTCGAAGATGTTCTTCCAAGAGTGCGATTAAACCTTATCTACCATGCCATCAGACTGCGGACTTGCCAATGGCACGTGGGTCCTTGTTTTCTATGATACCAAAGGGAGTCAACATTCTTTGAATATGGCCGATTCAAATAATTTCTTCCTTTGGTCTGAGTGTATCTCGGTCGGCACACCGTAGGCGATCATTATCCAGTTCTTGTCGACTACATCTACAATACGTCTTCGCCTCTTGGTTAGGAATGGCCATAAACTTCTGGCCACTTGCTGAAGTTAGTAACCATGACCACAAGGACATGATCGATTTCAGAATCACTTACTTGGGTAAAAAGGCCCTGCAACGATCCATTGCCTATTCTCTTCAAAAAGCCGCTCCTGGCCTTTAATACTCTTGCATAACGGCCTCTACTTTTCGTCTTTTGGCCCTTTTCGCCTTTATGCACTTTCATCACTAATTTGCCATCCATTCAGCAATTGATTTCATGGCATCCAACCCAGTAAATCGTTGCTTTTCACTTTTCTCGCGCTGTTTGGTTATCCTAAGCTGACCGTCCACTAGGTCCATTGTGGAATTCCGTCCAAACATCCTACCTTAGGGAACTGGCCCACGATTATTCAAGTTGCGGCTACTCTTCTTGCTCCATCTTCACTTTCCCACTTACGTTGGTAGGGTTCCGTTGACCAGACCAATAGACTGTCCCATATTGAGCCCAGTATGATTTTATTAAGTGGGCTTTCGGCTGCGATGTCTTTCTTACTGGCGTTTTTATCTTTCTTCTTTCGCCGATAATAATTTTTTCTCAGAATGGGATCTTTACGTTTGCTCTGTTGACCAGTCATGTCCACGAATTCGATGTGTAATCTGCCTGACATTTAACAACTGCTCCTGTGGTTCAGCCAAGGCTTTGATCAATAACTTGTTTGCCCACCTTTTACTATTCATCGCAAAATTTAAATTTGAGTTCGCTTGGCTTTGTGGTGTTCGCCTTCTTATGGATTCATTGTTTAATGGGAGATGGCGAGATTGACCCCGACGTTTTACGCCACGCTTTACAATTCCCGGGATAGATGGTCCAGCCTTATCATCAGTTATAGCATTTATTCTAGATTTATTTGCCTGCTGCTTTCAATTTTCTTAGCTTTATTCTGTTCTGTAGAGCCTCTTTTACCAACTTCAATGGGACCGATTGCGTTTCTTCCACACTGGGTCTCTACTCTCGCCGTACTTTTGTGAATTTGAGGCCGTGCCAAACAATCTCGCAATTTTTCTTGGTGCATGTGCAAAAATGTTACTGTTTCTGGCGAATGTAGCCTTTTGTGACGCATATGTTTTGCACATTTTATAATCAGGGTCTCTAATTCCATTCACAAAGGTCTCGATCTTGATGCGGTCCACAAGTGGATGACTTTCTCCTGGATATGTCAAAAGCACCAACCGCTCAACCTCTGTTGCAAAGTCTTGTAGAGTCTCATTTGACTTCTGGACTCTTCCTCTTAATTCCATTCTGAAGAATGTCTTGCCTTATGTTCTCCGCCGTACTTTACGTTTGAAGTTTGCCGCTATTACTTCATTATAATTATTTCTAAGAGCAGGGAATGCTTTGTATCACGTCAGCCGCATCTGCCCCTTTAATGCCATAGAAGGTTCAATTCTTTGTCGTTGTTCGTCCACAAATTTCTACAAGCAACCATTTCGAATTTGGAATTTGAAGACAATCAAATGAACGTTGAAGCCATCCGAAAACAGGAGGTTGTTTTTTGAGCCACGATTAACGCGCAACTGCGTCCACCTTTTAATTTCCAGCTCTGACATTTTTCTTTCAATGTGTAGAAACTTCTCATCATGAACCATAATTTTCTCATCCACAGAAATAATCTTCTTATCCAGCTCCCCAATTTGGCTTTCGATATGGTCCACACGTTTTTCCATGCCTTCAGCAATTTGTTGAAGATTCTCACTTAGAATTCTAGAATTTTCGTCCATCTTTTTTGAATTTTCGTCGAATTTTTCTTCCAATTTTCTCTAGAATTCTCTTGCATTTTTAAGAGGAATTTCTTCATCATTTTGCTTAAAATATTGACCCATCGATGTGTAATCAAACAACATTAGAAGCTACAAGATGGGAGTTTCCAAGGCGCTGGGATACTACTGAATTCGATCAAGATCTTCCTTATAATCGAACTTCATGGTGTTTCGATATTCAATACTGCGCCGCTCGACTCTTCAGTAGTCGCTTTTGTTAATTGAGCCTTGATTCCTGTAGTCGGACTTGCCCCATTTTGCTCAATTCCTTTTTCAAGTCTTCCACTCGGGAGCTGTTGATTAAGCTTCATTGTTAGATTTTTTTTTCGTTATTTACTTCGACCAATTTTTGTTTTTTTTTACCGTTTTTACTATTAGGCGTTGTTAATTACCCGACCAAATTAAAACACGGTTCTTTTAAATAACGACATATCTACAATTTATTTATAGGACTTCACACTTTTACAATTCGTTTCAACACTGAAGTTATTTCGTTTTTGACGCTTTAATTAAGACTTGCGACTCGTTTAGCAGCATTGCGAGAGCGCTTTTATATTATGACGTGTGGGCCCAATACGAGAACATTCTGGTAGCACTACAATATTCTGGCAACGCCAGAACATTCTGTAGACAAATGCCTTAGAAGGACTACGACATTTTAAGGTAATTCAGTCTGAGAGGCCTGCCAAAACACATTAACACACTCACATAAATATATGCTCGCGATTAACTCAACAACAATTGACAATTAGACAAATCGAGATGAAATGAGAAAGCAAAATAAACAAAGATTTAAAGGGTGTTGTTTTTATTCTTATGGAGAGAGGTAAGAAACTCAACATTTCGGTAACGCAAACAAAAGAACATTTAAAAGAAATCAGGAAATATAGAAAATTGAATAGATGATCTCCAAACAATTGTGAATAGCGAAAATTTTTCGCTTACAATTTTAAATTAAATTAATTTTTTCGAAAGTTAGATTTAAAAACACCGATCTTATCTTATTTAATTGTACAGTACTAATACATATGAAAATGGACACATAGTGAAACCAATTGTGATTTTCAATAAGTCTGAATAAAATTAGTAAATGTGTTAATAGTTTTTGGTAACTGTTTTAATACATGTACTATTTCATAAAAAGTTTCAATTTATATATATTTCGACGAAATAAGTAACATTCTTTTTGTCGGAATTCCATTAGGGTCAACCGCGTGCTAGAGCCATCTATGGTTACTCACACGTGTTAGGTTCCACATGGTGAGTTTTGGTGTGGGGAACGGAGATGCCAACCATCGTGCTAGATACGTTGCCACTCGAATAACGAAAATACGAATACATCAAATCTAAAAAAAAAAAAAAACTGAAAATATTCGGAAGGCTGTAAATTAGAAGCCCAGGCCTCCAAGCATCCCGTTCAAAGGTACCACGTGAGTCGTAAACCTAACCTTTACATGTCTATGTCCAACTAAATTAACACTAACAACTGTAGCAAAACTTCAAAAATAATGTGTCAAATGATGTCTCAAATAAGAAAATATGAAAAAGTGTCTGACAAGAATTTGTCCGAATAATAAACTCACAAAACGAAGACAGAAAAAGAGCCAAAGTCAAACTTAGCTAAAGTCTTGGCTATTTGCTAAATGTTCTTATATGAAAGAATTGGAAAACAAGACAGAAACAAATAATACAAAAATCTTTATTAGAAGATATATCAATTAAATATTAATTATACATAATATAGTAACGAAATCTAAAAAAAAAAAAAAGGTAAAACAAGAATATTCCAAATCAAAAACTCATCAAAATTGTGGTTGGCTCTGTATGTATTATAAAAAAAAAAAAAATGTTATTGAACAATTAAAACTATGCACTAGAATGAACATTATTTTTGAAGTTTTGCTACAGTTGTTAGTGTTAATTTAGTTGGACATAGACATGTAAAGGTTAGGTTTACGACTCACGTGGTACCTTTGAACGGGATGCTTGGAGGCCTGGGCTTCTAATTTACAGCCTTCCGAATATTTTCAGTTTTTTTTTTTTTAGATTTGATGTATTCGTTATTTTCGTTATTCGAGTGGCAACGTATCTAGCACGATGGTTGGCATCTCCTGTTCCCCACACCAAAAGCTCACCATGTGGAACCTAACACGTGTGAGTAACCATAGATGGCTCTAGCACGCGGTTGACCCTAATGGAATTCCGACAAAAAGAATGTTACTTATTTCGTCGAAATATATATAAATTGAAACTTTTTATGAAATAGTACATGTATTAAAACAGTTACCAAAAACTATTAACACATTTACTATATTTTATTCAGACTTATTGAAAATCACAATTGGTTTCACTATGTGTCCATTTTCATATGTATTAGTACTGTCACATTAAATAGCAACTTGAT
>PGFW01011988.1:10258-22862 GCA_003123925.1 Haematobia irritans | reverse complement strand
TATTATTGTGGTTCATTTCAGTTTCATTCGGTCGTTTGTTCATTCATTCATTCCTTCATTGTATTGCCGACAGTATCATTGATGATGGGAATTTATGAATGAATGTTTAGCATACCAACATGCCTGGCATCCGACTACAATTCAATGAAATGAATGAATGAGTAAGTGAGCGAATGTATGAAACCCGTAGATATTTTACCTGCCTCTGTTAGACATGGCGTTGACTGCATGAAATCTAAATCTGAATCTGGGCTTCTTAGTTGTTTGCTTGTTGCTACTGATATGCGTGAGATACACAAAAGCGTGAGATTAATTATAATTTTTATTGTTGTCACCATCGAAGACGATTCATCTTCATCATCGGGCTTGTCACCGTCAGTCGGCAGATACATTATCCCAGTATCTTACCAGCAAGATACAATCTCACGCAGATAGTCTTAAAAGGTTTTTGTGTATGTGTGACTGAATTGATATGTTGCCTTTAATGTTAATGATTTTAGCACTTGATTTGTAATCTAGAAATCATTATAAGGCACATCCTCCTTTTGAAGTGTTTCTCAGCTGGTGTTACATAAACGTAGTCGAATTTTTATTAAGCTTCAATGGATTTTGATGGTCCAGATAGCTGTTTCAACTTCATTAACTGAATGTGGGACCATTAGTTTTGTCAACATTATTACTTTTTGTCACGAAATGTATTAACCAAACAAATATACTCTCTGGAAAAAAATTACATCTTTCCATTTGTCAATAAAAGGTAGTGCAACTGAATTGATAGTTGACATTAGAAGAGAACAATTTTTGAATACTTTAGTTTGTAATGTAAAAGCAGCGATATGTAAAGCGCCTGGTATTAGGTGGTAATCTGACAGAAGATACTGACAAAATATTAAAGCAATAGAATGTAATCACTTGGCAACTATTGTAAACCAAACGCATCAAAGGCTAGCATCGAAGGGAGGAACAAGGTCCTCTAAATGGCTTACCACTTTTATACTTTGATTACCTATAACGAATAACAAATGTATACGAAAGTTGAGCAGGTCGAATATTATAATCCTCCATTATAGATAGTATAAAAAGTTCTACTAACGACTAACTTATGGTCTAATTTCGACAAATTGGGCTAAAGGATTGTAAGCGATTGTAATGCAAATCCAAAGACTGAAATAAATAAATAAATAATCTCAACTGGTTGGGCGATTTTTAACAGATATAATTGGTACTGTAGATAATTACTTCGTGCCTAAAATAATCTACTAATATTTTAAGAAATTTTACCAAAATCTATCAAATGAAAAAATTCATTATTTAAAGTTTTTGATCAAAATTTATGGCAAGTATGAAAAAATATTTTTTCTTCGAAAGAAATATTTTGCTTTTTATTATTTTTTTATTTTAGTTATTTCAGTTACTACTTCTACAAAACGGGAGAACTTACTCACAATGGATTTTGATAGAGGGACCAAAATATTGAATTTATAGAAAATTTATTTTCTGTAGACAATTTTGTCGAAATTTTGTTTTTTACAATATCTTGTAAAAATTTTATTTCTATAGAAAACTTTGTCAAAATTTTGTTTCTATAGAAAATTTTGTGAAAATTTTATTTCTACGGAAAATTTAGTCAAAATTTTATTTCTATAGAAAATTTTTTCAACATATTATTTTTATAAAATTTTGTTTCTATCGAAAATTTGTCGAAATTTTGTTTCTATCGAAAATTTTGTTGAAATTTTGTTTCTATAGAAAATTTTGTCAACATTTTATTTCTATAGAAAAATTTGTCAAAATTGTATTTCTATAGAAAATTTTGTAAAAATTTTATTTCTTTAGAAAATTTTGTCCATATTTTTGTGCTATAGAAAATTTTATCAAAATTTTATTTTTATTGAAAAACTTTTGTCAAACATTTTTATTTCTATAGAAAATTTTGTCGAAATTTACTTACTACTAGAAAAAATTATTAGCTTAGATATTTTATTTCATACTAAGTAAATTTTGTCAAAATTTTATTTCTATAGAAAATTTGTTCAAAATTTTAATTTTATATAAAATTTTTGTCAATTTTAATCTCTGTTAGAACATTTTGTCAAATATTTGATAATGTTATTTATGAAAAATTTTGTCGAAATTTTATTCACTATAGAACAATTTTAGTCAAAAATTTTTTTTCTGTAGAACATTTTGTCAACACAATATATATATTATTATATGAGAAAATTTTGTATTCTATTTGAAAACTTTGTCGAATATTTATAAATTTCTGTAGCAGAATTTTGTCAACATTTAAACAGAACTTATTTCTATACGAAAATTATTGTCAAAATTTTATTTCTATAGAAAATTTGTCAAAAATGTTAATCTCTTGCATAGACATATTTATTCAATTAATAAAGGTGATCGGTCAAATTTGGTCAAGGAAAACGCGTGTAAATACGGTGTGAAATGTTTATTTAAAAAATCAAATTAAATTTTCATTTTTCTAAGTTGTCAATTATTTAAAATTCAGTGAAAAATAATCCAGTTAGGCTTATCGCTTTTTCCAAATTCCGAATTGCCGGCCTCACGCTTACGGACACCTGCCATCAGATCTTTTGTACAGCCACCTTGTCCCACATTCTTACGACGCAGAAAGCCAGGTTTGCCTTTGAACTGCTAGATTCGGTCTTAGGCAGTTTTTTGGTCTTCTTTTAGGTCTCCGTTGGACAATAGCCCCAAGTATTATCTCTATTGCGCGGAGCTCTGGCGTGTGGGAGGGTTCTTTGGTCCTGGGAACCACCTGCACGTGGTTGCGGCGTACCACTCCATGGCCTCTTTTACCGTAATGGCAAGTATGCCAAATCCGGCCCAAAAACAGTACGGAACAACCGTGTTTTCTTCAGGCAAAGCCAGCAGACGTTTATTTCAAACACTCTTTCACTAAATTATCTTGTGTTGACCAGTTCCCGGAAGCTTGCCAAACCAGATATTTCTGTTGCGGAACGTTGGACAATTTTTATGTGCCTTGAATAATCTGTACCTTTGCCCGGAAGCTGTTTGTAGTCGGGCTTTTGACGTAGGTTTTCTGTCGTCCATTTACCACGCAGTCCAAACTTCGTCAGCACTCGTCGTGTACAGCCTCCGGGAATCGCGCTTTCGCCGTCCGTATTTTGTTTATCATCGCGATTTGGAGTCACTACCTTCTTGTAAGTCGATTCAGTCCGGCTCGTTTTTTTGGCTCGATGCACGGTGTAGACGATACCACCCAGCTTATTTGCGGCATCTCGGTTGGAGAGAGGTTAGGGGTTTCGCTTTGAAACTACCGGCAACTCTCATTGTCGTCTCAGCGGCTTCCGGTTATTGCGATTTCCCCGCCGATCCAGACTTCCTGGCTTAGTCGACAAACGTTCCCCAAACACATTTAATTACAATTTGCAACGGTTGATTCTGGCAACTTTTTACGCGATTTTGCAGCTTTGCGTGCGAGTAGCTCGGATTTTCGCGATGCGCGAGCAAAAATATTTTGATTACGTTGCTCTTCTTGCTTGGACGGCATTTTGACAACTGAAGAGTGAATTCCAAAATCAAAATAGGAGCAACATTCTACACACACACCTTCAAAATGAGGGGTGTTCAGGTTTTTAAAATGCAAAATTGAAAGAAATACGTCAAGTTTATATTGACCAAATTTTGACCGTATCACCCTTTATATATGTTATTTATGGGAATAATGTTGTCGAAATTTTATTTCTATAGAAAAGTTTTTTACAAATTTTATTCTGTAGAACATTTGTCAATAATATAATGTTATTTATAGAAAATTTTGTGAAATCTGTTTCTATTGAAAATTTTTCGAAATTTTATTTCCTATAAGAAAATTTTGTCAAAATTTTATTTCTATAGGAAAAATTTCTCCAAATTTTATTTCTTAGAAAATTGTCCAACATATTATATTTTTATTTTGAAAATTTTTTTTGTCGAAAATTTATGTTTCTATAAGAAAAATGTTTGTCGAAATTTTATTTCTACACGAAATTTTGTCAAAATTTTTTCTATAGAAATATTTGTTCAAAAATTTTTATTTCTATAGAAAATTCGTCAACATTTTATTCTATAGAAAATTTTGTCGAATTCATTTCTTTAGAAAATTTTCGTCGAAATTTGATTTCTATTGAAAATTTTGTCAACATGTTATTTCTATAGAAAATTGTGTCAACATATTATTTTTATAGAAAATTGTGTTTATATCAGAAAATTCTTGTCGAAATTTTATTTGTATAGAAAATTTTGTCAGATTATATTTCTATAGAAAATTTTATCAATTTTGTTACCATACAATCATTTTGTCAAAAATTTTATTTATCGAAAATAAACTGTATATATTTTTAAACCGATTCAAGTTGACCTCAGTAAAGGAGTTTTTCATTTCATGTTAGTATTAACCCAATTTTAAGTTGAATCACTTAACTAAAAAGACAAAACGACTTCATTGAAAAGTTCTCGTCTTCTGGACAAGCCAAACTATATCCTAGACATTCCCTCTTAATCTTCAGCACAGAATTATTAATGCTCTTCTTTTATTATGGCTACAACCACAAAAGTAGCGTTGAATCAGATCTCAAAGCACACTGTTTTACCAGGCAAACTCTGGATTTCGTAAAACCATTCCCATTCAACCGGATCGAACTTTGAGCGGCCGTAGGCAGAGAAGACCATTCAAAACATTGCAATGACCACTCCATCAGAATTGCAAAGAAATGTCATTGCTTGAAAGCAAACGAATGGACAAAATATCGAAGCAATTGATCCTACGTATAAGCAAAACGCTCCATAAATTATTCATTATTTGTCCAAGCTCCATAAGCGTACACAAAGGACAGACATGGAACAAGGCTTGAAGCTGTCAGTGGTGAAGAAAAAATGACTCCATGCTGAAGAAACACGGTAATGCTGTTGTATATCAATCGATTAGTAGACGGAAAACAACAGCAAACACAGATTGAAGACCGACGAACATAAATTGTCATTTTAAGATTTTATGCACTTCACTTGTTGTACGATTCAATCGCAATATGTTGACGAGGTCTATTTGAACAGTTTGGCACTGATATGTTGCTCTGAGTCTTATCACAATAATAATGCAAATGTTTAAATTTTTTTGTAGGAAAATAATGCCCAAAGTTTGTTTCCGTAACTCATACATACAAGGAAGTTGTCCAAACTGTATTTTCTTCACCTAGTTTTCTATATTTTAGACAAATCGGTTTAGATTAGACTAGGTCATCGTTGTTCTTTGCATAGAAAAAATGTTTACCCAAAGATTTCAAAGATTCTATCTTTATATATATTTAAGTTTGGAGCCAAAAAAAAAAAATTGCTCTAGGGATACATTTATAATACAACTCACTTGTAAGTTTATGTTTTGTAGACCTGACTTTAGGTTAGGTTAGATATTGTGACAACCCGACTCAGGCTCACTTAGACTATTCAGTCCATTGTGGTAAATTTCTCTCTTATCACAGAGTTCTGCCCGATTCTATGTTTAGCTCAGTGACAAAGGACATCCTTTTTATCTTTTTTATATACTCCGAACGGCTTTCCACATTGCGGTGAAATGATGAAGATAAGCTTTTGAAACACTCGAAAATATAACCAGCATTACTGAGAGGGGTGTTCGACATGGAGCTTGAGCCCTAGTTATAAAAATATGGATCGATATGTCCCATATTCGGCGTACTTATGTGTGAAGCCAAAATATGTGTGGTCCCAAAAGACGCTAAAGAAATACCAAAACATGGACCGATATACACCATCTTCGGCACATTTATGTGTGGACCAGGGTTGCCATTTTGTTTCGATCGGAGCAAAATTGGTACAAAAAATTATTAATATTTAAATTTGGTCCGATGGTCGGACCAAATGGAATTTGGATGATTTTGGTCCATTTTCTTCAAATCGGTAATTTTTCAAAATTTTCTATAGAAATAAAATTTTTTATAGATATAAAATTTTAACAATATTTTCTATAGAAATAAAATTTTAACAATATTTTTTACATAAATACAAGAATTTTGTATAGATACAAAATTGTGTGAAAATTTTGTAAAATTTTATATAGAAATAAAATTTTGCGAAGTTTGAGAAATTTTCTATAGAAATAAAATTTACACAACATTTTCTATAGAAATAAATTTAACAAAATTTTCTATAAAATATAAAATTTTTGCAAAAATTTCTATAGAAATAAAATTTGCAAAATTTCTATAGAATAAAATGTTGGCTAAATTTTCTATAGAAATAAAATTTTGAATATAAATAAAATTGACAAAATTTTCTATAGAAATAAAATTTTGAAAAAAAATTTAACTTTTAAATTAATTTAAATTTAATTTAAAAAATTGTCCGCTGGTACGAATTTGGTCCAATCTTGGAAAAATGTTGGTCCAAAATAAAAATTCATTGTGGCAACGCTGTTGTGGACCTAAAATACCTCTAGATTTCCAATTTCAGGCAAATCGGATACAAATTGCCGTTTCCAAAAGCCCAAGAAGTCAAATCAGGTGTTCGGGCATATTGTAACTATACCGAAACATGGCCCAATACACACCATCTTCAGGCCACTAGTTTATGAACCGTAGATTTTGAACTTTCAAGAAAATCGGATAAACTTGCGGTGTCTAGAGTCCCGAAGTCAAATCGGGTGATCGGGCTATATGGATTATATACAAAACTATGGATCGATACCCACCATATTCGACACACTTATTTGTGTGATTTGCGGCATACGGAGAGATAGGTCAAAATTTGGTCAATATAAACTTGACGTATTTCTTCATTTTGCATTAAAAAACCTGAACAATTTTGGAAGGTGTGGAGGTGTGTGTGAGAATGTTGCTCTATTTTGATTTGAATTCACTCCTTCAGTTTCAAATCCGTCCAAGCCAAGAAGTAGCCGTTATCAAAATTTGGCCGCGCAATCGCGAAAATCCGAAGCTACTCCACCAGGGCTGATGGAGTCGGAGTCGGAATCGAGTCTTTGGAGTCGGAGTCTGAAGATTTGCTGAGTCGAGTCGGAGGTTCCGGAGTCGTAAAAATTTGCTCCGACTCCGACTCCGCTAAACCGAAAAATTTTTTAAAACACGTTCACATTTTTGTAACTAAAAAAGTTTTTACGCAAATTAGTTTCCAATGCGTTCTGCATTCGATCAATGTACACCACGATTGATAAAATCAACTTCCAATTAGCTATCATTTTATGTTTCCTAGAATGTTACGACTAGCAAATGGGCTGGATCGATCCATTTTAATCC
This sequence comes from Haematobia irritans, assembly GCA_003123925.1. Classification (NCBI taxonomy): domain Eukaryota; kingdom Metazoa; phylum Arthropoda; class Insecta; order Diptera; family Muscidae; genus Haematobia; species Haematobia irritans. The sequence continues at coordinate 15,570 of PGFW01011988.1, read as the reverse complement.
CCCATAATCAATTTATTTGAATAATTCGAACAATAATTCGAATTTCATTGTTTTAATTTTATTTTAGGCCTATATACCTACACACATATGACAGATTAAAAAATTGTCAAGCTGTTTTTTATAGAAAATGTTGTCACTAATTGTATTTATATGGGAGATGTTTTGTCAAAATTTAATTTCTATAATAGAAAATTATTCGAAATATTATTACTATAGAAAATTTTTTTCCATATAGAAAATTAAAGTCATCATTTTTATTTCGATAGAAAATAAAAAAAAAACAAGTAATATACAGCAGTATGTTCGTCGGTCCAATCATAAAACCCACAACCCATGAATCAAATTACTAATTTTTTAGAAAATTTCATGGGGGTTTGATGACAGATCAGTTTAAGCCAGTTTCGCATCCCGAAAATAAATGCAAAGAATTTACCATATCAGATCCGGATTTATAAGAACTTATTTTTGTTTGAGTTTTAAAGGAATCGTAAGCATATCCTGTAAATGTGCAGAAAATTGAAGAAAAATACCTTGATTTGAAATCAAAATCCTATAGAACACAACTGTCTTAATGATTAGCAGAGGAGTAATATCTGGCAAATTTACATTTATGGTAAATGCACTTCTGTACCCTCAATATCTGAAATCGGTCTATAATGGAGGCCTTACCAAGCGTTGCACACGAATTTTTTTGGACCCCAAAATTTTTCCAAAATTCGTACCAGGGGATCCAGTTTTCAATTTAAATTGAAATAATTTAAAAGTTACAATTTTTCTAAAATTTTCTCGAAAGAAATTTTTCCAAATTTAATTTCTATAATAAATATGTTGACCTCATGTCTATTTCTAATCGAAAATTTTGCTCCATGTTTTATTTCTATAGAAATTTGGTCAAATTTTATTTCAATAGATTCATTTAGCCAAAATGTTAATTTCTATAGAAATGTAGCAAATAGTTTTAATTCTATTGAAAATTTAGCCCAAAATTAATTCTGTAAAAATTTGCCAAAATTTTATTTCTATTAACATATTTAAGGCAGAAAATTTGTAGCAAAATTTTTGGCATAATATTGTATCCCAATTTTTTAAGAAAGCTTATTTCTATACAAATTTTTGTTAAAATTTTATTTCTTTGAAAAATTTTGTTAAATTTATTTCTATGAAAATTCTGTTAAAATTCTTATTCTATAAACGAAATTTTTGTCGCAAAAATGTTATTTCTGCATGAAAATTTCCATTTGTCTGACTCGACCAACTTCAATAATTTTTGGTCTATTTTGGTCAAGTCGGATCTAATGGGCTACGCCAAAAACATGGAAGGATACGTACAGTGTATTCAGCACATCATTGTAGTTCCTAGAATATAGACCCCAAAACGGAGGGCCGGTTTATAGGGGACTAATTCAAAAACTGGACCGATAACACAATAATATTCGGCACACCTCTTAATGGTCCTAGAAATACCTCCAGATTTCAAAAATTTCAGGCAAATTGGATAAAAACTACGGCATTTTAGAATCCAAGAAGTAACTCGTAACATCGGTTCTAAAAAGGCTATATCAAAACTTCGTTCGATAGTGACCATCTTCGGCACACTTGTAATGGTCTATTAATACTCTAGATTTCAACTTCAGACAAAATTGGATAAAACTACGGATTCTAGAAGCTCAAAGAAATAATAATTCGGGAGTTCTGTCTATATGGGAGCTATATTAAAACAAGTTCCGATAATCACGCATTTCAGGCAACTCTCCTTAAATAGCCTTAGAATACCTCTAGGTTCCAATTTCTGGCAATTGGATAAAAACTACGGTTTTTATAGCCCAAGACCCCAAAATCGGGTCCGATCGTGTTGATATGGGAGCTATACAAAACTGGACCGGATCTAGCTCAGTCTTCGACATGGAACAAACTTATTATACCCCTGTCCCCATTCTGATGGTGTGGGTATAAAAATTATTTTATGTAGAAAATTTGTCAAAAATTTATTTCTATGAAATTTAGGCAAAATTTGCTTCTGATAGAAAAATTGGTGCAAATTTTATTTACACAAAAAATTCTTCAAAATTTCTAATTAATAATTTTTTCAAATTTTTTTCTATAGAAAATTTGTGCCAAAACTTTTTATTACTAATAGAATTTTTTTTATACAAAATTTACTTTTATTGTTTATAGAAAATTTAGTCTAAATTTTCTTTTCTTAGAAAATTTTGCAGCATTTTTAATTTCTTTAGATTATTTTGCAAAATATATTATTTACCTACACCAAAAAAAATTTTCCAAATTTCTATTGAATATATTTTTCAAATTTTAAATTTCTATTGAAAATTTTGTTCAAAATTTGTTACTATAGTTTTTTTTATAAAAAATTGGAAAACAATTTTATTTATATAGAATTGTCTCAAACATTAATTTTATATAGATGATTAGTTCAAAATTTGTTTATAATAGAAAATTTTGGCAAAACCTTTATTTACTAACAAAAAATTTTCCAAAATCTATTTATATTTTTTTTCAAAATTTATTTCTTAATAAACAATTTGTCAAAATTTTATTTATTATAGCAATTTTCTCAAATTTTTTTCTTACGATACTCACTGCTAAGTCGAAAACTGATAAAAGTGACTTCAAATTTTTGCTAATATAAAAATTATGAATGTTTCCCAAAAATACTGGCAACGAAGATTTTGTAGAAGTCTTGATTTTCAGATTTTTATCAAAATGTAGATTCTAAATACAAGTTGTGCAGGTAATGTTACAATCGGCCCGCCCGACTTAAGAGCTTTCTTTGCATTTTTTTATTTTTTGCTATAAATTGGTGGTTAGTCCCATAACGTTGATTTAAATTTTAGGTACAGAGATTTTTCTAGAAGTATAATACAATTTTGTCTCAATCGATTCAGATTCAAACATTCATCGCATATGGGGAATATACCCTTTAATCAATAATTTTTTCGCTTACCCACAAATACATATAAGTGATCGTGTATCCTTCTCACATTATTATTATGTGGTAATTAATATCAAATTATTTTTATTTATTAAACAGTTGCCCCTAACAATTTGCAAATAAAAGAGTTTAATTGGTACTAATAACTGCAACAAATTAAGACCTGTCTCTGCCAACTACATAAATACAATACACTACTTGAGCGGGCAACTATACCCCATTATATATCCCCTCCAATAGAACTACAAATTATGAGTACTAAAAAATGTAGACTTTAGGTTATATTCAAACCGGAATCGACTCCGGAGCGGAGTCGGAGTCCGACTGACGAAAAAACTGCTGGAGTCGGAGTCCGAGTTCGAGCGAGCAACCCAATTCGGCTCGACTCCAACAGCCCTGACTAATCCGCACGCAAGCGCAAAATCGCTAAAAGTTGCCAAATGAACCGTTACAAATGTAATTAAAGTGTTTGGGAACGTTCGGTCGACAAGCCAGGAAGTCTGGATGGGGGGAAATCGAAAAACGGAAGCCGCTGAGAGCGACAAAGAGAGTTGCGGTATTTCTAGCGAAACCCTAACCTCTCTCTCCGAGATCCGCAAATAGCTGGTGTATCGTCTACAACCGTGCATTCGAGCAAAAAACGAGCCGACTATCGAACTTACAAGAAGGTAGTGACTCCAAATCGCGATGATAAACAAAATACGACTGGCCAAAGCGCATCCCGGAGGCTGTAGCACGACGATGTGACGAAGTTTGACTGGCGTGGTAATGGACGACGAAACCTACGTTCAAAGCCGACTACAAGCAGCTTCCGGACAGGGTTTTATACGGCAAAAGGAAGGGAAAAGTAGGCAGATATTTTTCAAGCACATAAAACTGTCAAAGTTTCGCAAAGAAATATCTGGTTTGGAAAGCCAATCTGTACCTGTGGCTTGAAAAGCAGCATTTTCATAGCTTCCGGACGTCAACCAAAGAATTTACGTGAAAAGAGTGTTTGAATAAACGTCTGCTGCCTTTCCGAAGAAACACGGTTGTTCCGTACTGTTTTGGCGGATTTGCATCTTGCCATTACGGTAAAAAGGCCATGGAGTGGTACGCCGCCAACAACGTGCAGGTGTTCCAAGGACAAAACCTTCCCAACACGCCAAGAGCTCCGCCCAATTGAGAAATACTGGCTATTGCAACGGAACCTAAAGAAGACCAAAAAACTGCTAAGGACGACCAGCGATTCAAGGCAAACTGGCTTTCTGCGGCGAAGAAGGTGGACAAGGTGGCTGTACAAAATCTGATGGCAGGTGTCAAGAGTGAGGCCCGGCAATTCGGATTTGGAAAAGCGAAAGCCTAACTGAATATTTTTCCTGAATTTTATACTAATTGAACTTGAAAAAGAAATTTAATTTGATTTTTTAAATAAACGATTTCACCGATTTACACGCGTTTTCCCTTGACCAAATTTTGACCGTATCACCCTTTAGAACTCGGATATAAACCGTAGGTCACTGTAATTTAACTAAGCTCAGGTAGCACTCACTGATAAAATATACTTGATACCGTGGTGCAATGGTTAGTATGCCCGCCTTGCATACATAGGGCTCAAGCTCCATGTCGAACACCCCTCTCAGTAATGCTGGTTATATTTTCGAGTGTTTCAAAAGCTTATCTTCATCATTTCACCGAATGTGGAAAGCCGTTCGGAGTATATAAAAAGATAAAAGGATGTCCTTTGTCACTGAGCTAAACATGAATCGGGCAGAACTCTGTGATAAGAGAGAAATTTACCACAATGGACTGAATAGTCTAAGTGAGCCTGAGTCGGGTTGTCACAATATCTAACCTAACCTAAAGTCAGGTCTACAAACATAAACTTACAAGTGAGTTGTATTATAAATGTATCCCTAGAGCAATTTTTTTTTTTGGCTCCAAACTTAAATATATATAAAGATAGAATCTTTGAAATCTTTGGGTAAACATTTTTTCTATGCAAAGAACAACGATGACCTAGTCTAATCTAAACCGATTTGTCTAAAATATAGAAAACTAGTGAAGAAAATACAGTTTGGACAACTTCCTTGTATGTATGAGTTACGGAAACAAACTTGGGCATTATTTTCCTACAAAAAAATTTAAAACATTTGATTATTATTGTGATAAGACTCAGAGCAACATATCAGTGCCAAACTGTTCAAATAGACCTCGTCAACATATTGGCATTGAATCGTACAACAAGTGAAGTGCATAAAATCTTAAAATGACAATTTATGTTCGTCGGTCTTCAATCTGTGTTTGCTGTTGTTTTCCGTCTACTAATCGATTGATATACAACAGCATTACCGTGTTTCTTCAGCATGGAGTCATTTTTCTT
>PGFW01011980.1:0-12342 GCA_003123925.1 Haematobia irritans | reverse complement strand
TAAGTATATAATAGAGTAGCAGTGATATATGAGTCCGTTCAGTGAATTGAGAGACATATACCAGGTATCTCGCAACCCAAGTTTTCCTAAATCACGACTTAATATAACCATACGTTTCTCTCACGATCTACATTATACACGCTACCTAACGAATTAGTTTAAAATCCTCGAAATATCTTCTATAGAATCTAAATTTCGACAAAATTTGTCGTGATGAAGAGATTATCTAAAATATGTAAAGAAAAAAATTCCAAAATTAGAAATTCACATTTTGACAAGTACTTTCCAGATAAAGAACCTCAGAAAAACTCGATTCGACAAGGAGTGTGTCTTCGCTAATCTTCTGAGCACAAGCATCCTGCCATCGCTCAACTCAGTCAATACTCATACTCCCTGCAGCGCCGATGTTGAACGGCCGGAGCAACGCGTTCGCCGGTAATGCAAGGCTCCACCTCCAGCGACCGGTTTACACCGTTTTGACCGGAAGAAACCGAAAACCGGTGCGTGGATCTGCGTCTTCGCGCAGACTGAACAATACCCATGCTCCGGGGTCTCCTCTATCCCCGCGCCGCTCGACCACAGACACAACGGGAAGGCTCCCGGGATGCACCTTTTCCAAAACACAAAAAAGACAAACGGCGAAAAAAAAAAAAAAAAAAAAACGAACGAACAACACCGCTACATGGAGTTACTGGCATAGCCGCGGCCAGACGGGTTCAATCCGGATACAGGACCAGAATCCGCCGCCCGTGGATTGTTACCTTGGAGGTTGTAGTACGTAGTTTGCCGGATGAATATATAATCTCTAGTTGTCTTAACTTTGCCCTTCCTAAATGTATAGTTAGCTTTCTTTATTAATATAGTGAATATGTTTAATCGAGTTCGATATTTGTGAACAATAAAACTTAATCTGATTTTCCTAAAGGTTAGTGAATGTCCTATTTATGTGATCAGTTTAAATAAGCTAAGCTCCTCGATGTTTTTGGTCTATTGATAAGAAAAAGAATAGTAATTCGATATTATAAACTATAACCTGCTTCGTCACAAAAAGTCTGTGAAAATCGTTTTCTTAAAGATGAAGCATGTCATAGGAGGATGTTCCACCATTTCAACAGGCCGTTGCCAATGCATTTGATGCGCGAAATCAGTGTTTTGCGGATGTAAAATTAAAAAAAATAAATTGTGAATATTTTCCCAAATGAAACAATTTTTATATAATCTTTTATGAATTTCTTATGGCATTCTAACGCTTGTCCTGAAACATTTGCACCTCCCGAAATATTTTGAAGAAATGTCCGATCCTTTTCTAGAATGATTTAGCATTTTGGCGGCAAATTTGTATCCCATTTTTAAACACTTCTTACTCTTTCTTGAGACCTCATTTGAAGAAAAAAAAACACAAGAAATACTGTATTCAAAGAGATATAAAACAGCAGTAGTTATCAGAAAAGATGACAACTAACCACAGACACTCTTGTGGTAGGGTTAAAAAGGTAATTAAAACTTCATTTGTTGAGACATTTGGTTGGATGCGCCTTTTAAAATTATGTCTTTAGAACAATTCCGCAAATTTGTTTTGCTAACAAAAGTGTGGACCATCTAGCTAAAATTAGAGCGTAGTTATGCTTTGAGAGCTGATTTTTGAGTCATTTGTTATAAAATAAAATCATGTAATGTGAACCGCTATAACTTCCGAAGTCTAGGTTAGATCTTTTAAGCGTAGGCGGCACATAGGAAATATTGGTCTAGCTATCGCATAGGAGTAACCGTCGAGTGATGTCGATGCTAATTGATTAACCATATGTGAAGCGATATTATTACCCAGTCATCGTATCAAAGCTTTTCTTTTTTAAACAATTGTGGCGGGCAACTATCATAGCGTGAATATTTACCCGGCAGCGCGATTGTTAACAAATGGTCAAGTTGAGCAGACGGAATGGCAATACAGAGCTAGATCGCGTAGATTCGTCGAAAATTGTTACGAGAGATAATCACTTATTTAAGTGTGGGCGAAGAATGTCGAATTCATAACTCTACTGGGTGGCCTTATGATGCAGAACCTAGTACCTTATTAATACAATATAATATTTTTAGAAATGAGAGAAAAAAACTGAAAATTGTTGTGGCATAGGGCCGCGGCCCTATGCTCTAGGGAACCCGCTAGAAGTTGTTCGTATATACATGGTGTCCTACGGCGGTGTTATATTGTAATTCAAGTGCCGAGAATGCGTAATAATTTGTATATTACGGCGCTGTGTGGTCTTGTATGAATTCAAGCAACCCATACCTACCAAGACCAACAATCAGGCCAGTGTTTTCACAAGTGCCTTGTTCGTCGTCCCCACAGACGTACCATGCTTCTTGGCACGGCAAATCTCCGAGACAACTGTAAGTTTGCGATTCCCAAATAAGCCAAACCACAGCAGCAATCTGATGCTGGCCAAGTAAATCTATCAGCATGTGTGGCGAGTGCTGTAGAGGCTGCGTCCTTTAGCTGGCAAGTACGCTGAAAAGAAGATGAGAAATCATGCTGAGCTGAATGATGCAAATGGACCAATCGAATCGCTGGTGAATGTTACGTTGTCTAAACTCCCCGAATCCGACATTGACACTACCGTAGACAAGCCTACATTAAATAAAATTCGCATATCGAATCGTAGGCACGACAAAAACGTGTGATTGTCAAATGTCGTTCAGTTCAAAGCGCTAATATAAGTGAGGGGTGAACCCGTCGAACTTCACCGTGCAAGTACCTGCCCATGCAGGCGGAACCATCGTCTTCATCAGTCAGTTATAATGCTAACATCGCGGCCTCTCTCAAACTGACAAACCATAACATTGTATAGTTCTATTGTCCCGCGAGTCTTCTCTTCCACTTATTTACCTGTCAGCTCAAAAACGCTCTTTCCTCGGTCCATGTGCTCGCCGTGCGATACAAGAACCGAAAAGATATAACCTGAGTGCGGCATTTCCTCATAGATACATCCAAGAGTGATGAGATATATACTCCCACCATTAAACCCCCGATTTAAAGTCTTTACACGCTCCTACGCCCGCGATGTGGATTTATTACCAAAGACCCTGCCCACCACTCCGCCAAACCTGACGCCGCCCAACCCCCCATTTCTTACAATTCAAAAAGGCTGATGTTCTGTCGCATCTGTCCCATTGATCGCGCAGCTTCGATGCGCGATCACATCCTTGTCCGTGACCAGGCTTTTTGTCGATCTGTACAAAAACTGAAATAATCAGTCTGTTACCAAAACCCTGTCTAACTACAGTGCGGACACTATCGCCATTTGCAAGTTCGTACCCAATTGAACAGCACACTTCTTTGTGACTTTCCTCTTTTTTGAATACATTGTTCGGCCCGATGCTTTCGTCGCACTTGCGGTGTTTAAGATGTAAGATTGTACTTTGTGGCTTGCACTCCTTGAGTGGGTCCTTTCGCCTCCCAAAATTAGCAACGATCAATTTTACAATACAGTGGCAGTCGAATCACCCGCACGCAAAATAAACGATTCTCAACATTCATTCTTGTTACTGGCTGGAGATCAATTACTGGGCTTTGTGACTACTACCTCATCCATAGACATTATGAAAGCACAACATCAATACATGTAGACAGAAGTTAGATGTACAGCTTGGCAGTAAAGCAGGTAAAATGTGAATGTCAATGCATGGTTGACGTACCGATACCAATGACTCCCCATTGGTTTTAAATATGAACCCTTTTTGTGGCCAAGTTGAATTCATTGTTAATTCCCGTCTGTCTGTGGTGGAAACTACGCAAACCTTTCCAAAGGAAAGAAAGTCTCGATTGGACAAAGGCTTGTGTTAAGCCAAGTATCCGCTGCTTTTTCACTGTGTTGATTGATGTAGGTCACATTGGCGGTGAACATCGGGCACATCATTGCCATACGGTAACGCACCCATCACAAACATATCTTAATACATCCAGTCCTAAGCCGCACAGTTTCTATACGATTCTGGTTTGAATCATGTTGGTGTTTCTCCAATACTGAATATACGACAGAATTAGTTCATTTTTGCATGTGTTTCGTTCGATGCGAGTTGGAGATATTCAGCATGCGATGCTCAGTAATACGTTCTCGTAACTTACTCAGGGCTCGGTGGAGTCGATCGCACAAAAATTTTGCGTCGACTCCGGCATAAAACTAAGAGTTTTCATTAAAAAAATGCTGCCCCCACATTTTTGTAAATAAATAAGTTTTACGTCAAAAATTAAGTTCGTTTCGTATTAAAACAATTTTGTAACGATTTTAGTGTCTATAAATTCTTGTTGCAATTTTCTCCTTTTTTTTTTTTGCAGTTCGCTCTTATTCTTTTTTTTGGATGCTACCTAGGCTGGTTAGTTCTTCCTATTACCTCGTAGAATTCAGATTGTATCGCTGATGAATCATAATGGCTTATTTAGAAGAAATGCCGGATAAATAATATGAATATTATAGAGAGAGAGAAAATATTTACTCCCATATTTATACACATGGCCACGCTCGTGCCCACAGGCATTAGGATGTGGCCCGAGAGGGAGAAGTTTGTAGGTGAAGATTCTGCAAATATGTCCCAATCGGTCCAGTTTTCAAAATATAATAGGGAACATAACTTATATAGTACTCACTTTGATAAGTGCGTAAATATGGCAGGGGTCAATTATAAGTACGGACCCTCGCCGGCTTCACGACTTTCTTATTTGATTTTTACTAAAATTGGTGTTTTACGTCCCATAACGTTAGCATTAAGAAATTTCAAGTAGGCAGGTAGAATTTATTGTAGAAGTGTATGACATGGGGTTGTGGGTCGTAAAGGATGCGGGGTGGGTCGAGTATTCAAATGATAAACCGTCGCAAAGCGAAATTTAGGGAAAGATTTGAGATGGTATGCGAGATATTGTTGGTCGCAACAATGTGTTTGAAGGGTATTAATACAAGTGATGCCCACGTTGACTGTGTCTTTATGTTACTTGTCTATAAACTTTTGAACATTCGTTTAACTCTGTATACGGTAAAGCCTTTGACTTTCTTTACTTGGTCTGGTAAGAATACATATTCTTGGAAGACGTGTTGGTATCACTCAGTATGGTGTGATGGGGTATTTATGACATTATTGTTATTGTATGTAAAGGCATGAGACGGGACATTGGGCGGTTAAATTTGGAAATAATACGAGTTCAATTGGCCATTCAAATGTGAAAGGTTAAGATTTTTTTTTGTGCACACATTAAATGAAAAGTACGATAATTTAGTATCGACCCGATTTAACGGGGTAGCCCCACAAAGTAGAACTACAAATTAGAGTATGTAGGAAATGAGATCAGTTGATATTACCACGGAGGATGCGAAACTGGATAAAAAAAAGCTGGAGTCGGAGTCGAGCGAAAATGCCTCGAACTCTCAGCAGCAGCTACATAACCCCTACATAACGGCTACAAAGAAATATCGGTCATGTTGGTAGTGACCGCATACTGAATGCGAGTCCCCAGTTTTGCGCCTTCTCCGGAGCGCTACGTGAGTTCGCATGCGTTTTGTTCAATTGGTTGGCAAATGCGATTCCAGTTCACTGGGCTCGTCTCAAGGTGCTCATTTGGCCCATATTGATACCATGACCGAGACATGTTCGCTTGACATATATCATATATTATTTCATTTCATATATTTCAGTGATAGCAGCCGACGGAAGTGCGCGATCGTGCGTACGACTTGACTACTTGCAGCCGCGCTACTCCCGCAAGGAACTTCCACGCAAATCTGAAGGCAATTCCGTCATCGTTATAATCATGCTGCTTGATCCGTGTGAATAACACGTCCTGGGAGAGACTAATTTTAATTTTATGATCGCCTGGGGAGGGACGCTGGCGTTAGTATTACCGCCGTTTCTTCATGCGCATTATCATAGTAAACGACAGGACAAAGTCTCGTTTATTAAGGTACACCGAGTTGCGTGCGAACTTGTGGCACATAGAGGGTTCGTCGTTATGGTGCCAGAATCACCAAGGTTCAAGCTCCTGGTTGGGAGCGAAAAGTTTTTCAAAAATTGTAACATTAGTTAAGTATATACAAAGATTCTTTACGCTCGTGTTATTTCACCACAGGAACTTCCCAAGACATAAACATTTAACAGCAACGCCAAAGGATCCGAAACCAAGAGTACTTCCGCCCAAATGGAATAAGCCCCACATAGGAAAAGCTTGGATTTCAAAAGTTGCAAGAATGTCTTTAGTGACAATACCGAAGTTCATGACTGATGAATTTTGGTAAAACTTTACCAAAGCATTTAGAGAAATTCTGAACTATTTTGTGGCAAGGCACAAATATAGTTCAATCTTACCTGGCTTCATCGTTCGCAGTAATATTTTGTTTCCTCGTTTAGTTAAATTTAACTAAACGTACACAACAAAAACTATTAGAGTTTAAAGAGAATGTTTCCAAACATAAATAATTCCATGAAACTAAAATAAAGTTAATTGGTTTGAGTGAAATAGAGGTTCACTTTTTTTTGAGTGTACAGTTTGGCACATAAGAACCGCACATTCGTTCAAATTGTAAATAAAGTCGATAGTAATTAGTCTTCGTTAAATTTTTAAATTGTTGCAATGCATATTATGTGAATCAAACCCGTAAATGTCACATTTCACATCTAGAAGAAAGCTTCTAACTTTAAATGAAAAACACTGTTTCAATCCAAACCTCTGTTCAATCCTACAAATGGAATCCTCATGTCACTATCAAATTAAATCATTTTCCATTTCAATGTGTGTGTTTTCTCAAAATCTGGGCTACTATTTACAAGATGTTAAATATTGCTGGTTTTAAGATTACTTTTTGTAGTTGATATTGTTTTGAAATTATTTTCCATATGAAAATATACAAATAAACAGAAGGAGGAAATAAACATTTTAAATATATATATTTTGGGCTACTTGTAGTTTTGGTTTTGCACCCAGCTGGTGTCCACACAGAATTGGTTTTTTTACATTGCCCCACGATTTTTCGCCTTGTAAAGGACGGCTTCCTATTTCTCGACCATGGTTTATGCACGAATATAAAGCAAGCGGGTTTTACTTTGTACACTCGGAAAAAAAGCAGTGAACCCTCACGCGAAGAAACAAATTTCGGTTAATTTGAAAATTTTGAATATTTTTCCAGAAAATTTTAAAGCTAAAGCAGTATACACAAACGCTGGCATCGGTCGCGCGATGTTTTTATGATAAAATAGTAAATATTTTTCGCAACAAATTCGAAGAAAATGTTATTAGACATAATAAGTTTTTTCATACTTTAAAAAAATTGTTTGTAAGTCTTAAGAGGAAAATCTTGGGAGTTCAAAATTGCAAGAATGTCTTTAGTGACATACGATTTCACTGACTGACAACAATTTGAGTAAAAAATTTACAAATTTAAGACAGATAATGAAACTAGTTTGTGAAACGAACTTAGGATAATCTTTGATCGCTTATTTGTGTGATAATTTTTCCGTTCCTATTTCGAGTAATTTAACTAACTACCAAATAAATTATTAGACTAAAGAACTTTTTTCCAAACATAATAATTCCAGCAACGAACAAACGAAAGTTAAAGTTGGCTTTAGTGAATAATTAAGAGTTTACTTTTTTTTGAGTTGTACTTACTTTAACGTAAACGTCCCCGGATTTTGGCAACCATCACTCTGGCAACCGCCTAGGATGCGACCAATGATCCATTTGATCTTTAAAGGAATATCATGCAAAAGAATATGAATTTAACCAACATTTGTGTTGAGGCACAATTCCTTCATCTGTTTCTTTTTTCTTATTTATTATCATTAATTTCTTTGTCAATTAAATTAATTGTTAGAACCTCGGAAAAAACTTGCTATTCAGGTTTTGGGAAAAATGCCCGAAGTATGCAAAGTTTAATGTGGTTTAGGACAATAAGAGAGTTCGCTTTTTTTTCGAGTGTTACTAATGAATAAATTAAAGCATCCCGTCTTTTGGAAGCTTGTCCCAGCTTGTATTTTTGACGGAATAAAAGCTCGAAACGGTGATGATGTTTTGTAATTTACGGTTAACTGCATTTTAGTTCCTTCACCTTACCAACCATCGTAGTTTTTGTTAGTGCGATAAAGTACAAATGTTGATTTAAATTTTCCACCATAAACTAATCCTTGTTAACACTCCGTTTTTTTTTTTTCTCCCCCCCCATTGCCCACTCCTCTCTCCGCCACACTTCAATCTCACACAGTCACATTCATGAAACCGCCAGCAATCAAGCCGTTACTTTACAAGTACGGAAGCACTGCACTTGTATCGCCGAATAGTGGAGCCGTCGGCCTCCTCGCCTCTCTCAGTATCGCGCACACTCGCCATAAGATGATACAATTAGCTGTGTATAGGCTTTGATTTAGTGGATTCGTTAGCATTGTTGTATGGCGGTACTAAATGTAACTGAGCGCTTAGTACAACAACAATAATTGAACATTAGACATAGAAATTTTATGGTAACACATCCTACCTCAACATATACCCGCAAATTGACTTGTCTTTTAATTTTTTTTGTAAAGTTGTTAGTAAACGTTTTTTTTTAAACAATGAGTAATAGGTAATAATAGTAATAATAACACAAAATAATTATTGTGTTAGTAAAGTTGTTATAGAAATATAGTTCATACTAATGGAAATACTAAAGACTGATAGGAGATGTCAATGCTTTTTTATTATCTATGAAAAAGTAATACTCAATTGTGTTTTCAAACAAAACATTTGTTGGAATTTGAAATCAAATAAATATGTTCCATAACAAAAAAATATAAATGATGGATACCATTATGCATGGTCCACAAGACACGTGTTAATCTAGTGCGGAAGGAACTTACCCTGTACACATGGCCTTGCCATAGTTGACACCCACAGCCCATCAGATCCTTGGAATGTGCTCGACAAGTCTCTTGGGAGCTGTTCCCTACCAAATAATTGAAATGTCTAAGCATGGGCACACATCAAATATCACACACCACCCCACACTACGCATTTATCACTTAATTGTATTTTTAAAACTGTGGTTATTTGTGAAGCGCCATACTTTCTTAACTTTTTTAACAACCACTACCGTCACAGATTTCTTACTATGCTCGTATATTTTTTTTCATTCGGGACAATTGGAATGTCTCTCAATTTAAAAAGATGCAAAGATTTTTCCATTCGAAATTGGATGTTCTCGTAATTTAAAAAATGGAAAGATTTTACCACACTGTACTGAATTGTGCCATAATATCAAATCGAATTCAGTTAATCGTTTAAACGGCTAGATATCGAACTGGTACATAAATCGACGGAGATATTTAACTCAACATCATCTATAGCATACATAATGCCTTCTTCCCAATTTCTACGAAGATCATATCATTCAAACATATAAAAATGTAATATATTTAGTAATCTATTATATATTTTAAAAGAAGGATATCAGTAAAGCAAATCGAGAGAATTAAATAAATGCAAATGGGTGTTATATAGGTTGTCATCACTCTAGAGAAATCATTATGAATTTTCTGACGATACATGAGTATCATTACATTTCTCTGCGTTTGTTTTATTTAAACTAAAAGTAAATGCATTAATACCACCACAATTTTAAATTGTTTAAATTTTATAAATCGCAAAAAGTATACTGTCTTGTGTAAGAAACTTACCTGAATGTTGTGCGCCTTGCAATAAAGAACCCGCCTTCGTCCAGTTGCCTGATACGATAGTGTTTTACTGTGTCACCGTCGCGGACTGTAAACAACAAAAATAGATATTTTAATAAAATATTTCTGAAAAATTTACATAAATTTACATAAAATTTACATATTTGCTTTTCGATGCGAACATTTTAGAGCTTGAAAAAAAAAATCATTAAGTAAAGTTTGCAAACGTCTGATTATTTCTCCCTTTCGTGCGAAACAAAACAGAAATAATGTAATTTTACACGTATTTCAAAAACACTTCAGAAGATTTTGAAAAGCCAATTCTGGGTGCTTAGAATTGGATAGTACTGTTTTCATTTTTTACCACTCGATCGCAAAATGGTCATAATTTAAACTTAAGTGAACCGCTTGATGTAAATGAACATTCAATACAAAAACAAAAATTGTTATAACCATTTTTTTAAGTTTGAACTTTTCAATAAAACACTAGAAAATGTAACAAAATAATGTCATTTCATCATTTCTTCAAAGTTGTTGCATTCATTAGGTATTTAGTAATGAGATATCAAATAGCTTGATAGCACAGATGGCATATTTTAATTGAGCATAATAATATCAGTGTATACGGCGGATTTATCTTTCAACTTTCAGGCGTTTCAATGAAAGGGCGAATAATAGTCAAATTGCTCAGCAAATAGCCTGTAGTTCATATTTTAAGATTACGAACTCTGGTGGAATGTAAGAGAATGAGTAACGATGAACGTCAATTGTGAATTCTTGTGTGAATTCTTTGCTATCACATATCGATGTCTCCATTCCAAAGTAAGCTAACTCTAAAAAGTGAATTTTACAGGAAACAAGTTCAAAGTTTTTTTTTTGAATTTCTCAAAACCGTATAAGATAAATTATCTTTTTTCGGTCTTAAAATCATGTTTATTGTAGATTTTGTTAGTATGTACGAATTCAAAATAGTGATAATAGAACATGACTAAAAATGACTTAGGCCACTTTAGACCGATTGGAAATTGGAAATTTTTAAAACTTTAGTCACAGACTACGTCCAATAAATTCCAACTTTTGACAGGATGCAATTCACATCAATTCGAATAAAAAAACAACGAGCTCCATCAAAAAAGGCTAAGTCGACTTAAGGGGACCTTGTACGGTCGGATAAACTCTGCGACACAACACGTTGCGGCAACAAATCCGCTAGTATAAGGCCATGTTCGGCGTTGCGGGGACGTGTTGGCATAAAATCAAAACAAATTTGATTTTTTCTGGTTGGGAGGCACAAATCTTCAAATTCGCCAAACATTAGCAAAAACAAATTTATTTTCATAATTAAAATAAGCATTTCTGCAATGAAATTGATGATGGATCGCTAATTCTGCTTGGAATTTTTATTGTTTCTTCCATTTTTTATAAAAAAGGCTTCACACATACCTTTTATCCATCTTCATTGGTTATATTTATGTTTCTCCTTATTTCTTCATGTTGTTTTCAAGTTATTCGTGCAGTGTAAGGGTAAAACTTGAACGAAGACACAACAAATAGGCGAACCTCTGTAGTAGTGTTTATACGGCCGGGTAAGGCCCGCTTTACCGTACTTGGGAATGAGGACGTCGATATGTCGCCATTTGGACGATCCAATGGTAAGCTAGCCACCTTGCTTATGTGATCTACACCTTGACCTTCCATTATCGTTTGCTTTTGATTTGATTTTATACATACGTCTAATTTGGAGCCACCGTGGTGCAATGGTAAGCATGAAGTCGTGGGTTCAAACCCAGTTTCGACCCAATACAAAAAGTTTTTCAGCGTGGATTATCTCACCGCAGTAATGATGGTGACATTTCTGAGTGTTTTCAAAAACTTCTCTAAGTGTTTCACTGCAATGTGGAACGCTGTTCGGACCCGGCTATAAAGAGGAGGTCCCTTGTTATTGAGCTTAACATGGAATCGGGAAGCATTCAGTTATAAAAGAGAAGTTCACCACTGTGGTATCACAATGAACTGAATAGTCTAAGTGAGCCTGATACTTGGGGCTACCACCTAACCTAACCACATAAAATCAAAATTGGACGTTATGTTCAATGTCCAGAAAAGAAAAGCGAAGAAAAAATTAATATCGAATTTATGAATATTCTAAGTGAGCCTGAAACTTAATCGGGCAGCCACTTTAACCTTTATGGGGATCTGTATAAGGGTCGTCCTACTGAACTGTTCCAAAGTGTGTTCTTTAGAAGAGACAGCGCCCAAGTCATGTGCCAAAGTGCAAATTTATCTTATCAAAACAATCGCGTGTTTATGTGACATGTCCCTTCCATTCGTTTTGCACAGAAATGCGTCTGGTGTATACACACCAGGGGCCACTCCTACGCCGGTTTTGAGGAGAAAATCCAATCCCCTCTTTAGACCTAACCTAAAAATATATTTATCCTTATCGATATACGAAAAACATACCTGATAACGAATAGTCGTTGTGACGACTCTCCGAGTCTCTAATTAAAAATGCTCCATGTTCGTTTTCTGGCAGTAGTAGTTTCTTTTCAGCCTCAATACGTTTGATTTTCCGGAAGTACCATCTGTAAAAAAAATAAAATAACATTACATTAGAAATGTCAAGTTTCCTTAGTCACCGAAATAATATATTTATGT
>PGFW01011978.1:0-10611 GCA_003123925.1 Haematobia irritans | reverse complement strand
GAGAAAACGATAGTTGGTGCTTGTATAGACATCGAAAAAGCATTCGATAACACCGATATTGTACGTTGTGCTCCAACAGTGTTTTTGGACGGATTCCATTTTAGCCACTGGGGATCAGTACAAAGATTCTATCATGGAAGCCAGGAACTGACTTCGTTTCCGAACCCGAAAAAAACTTTCATGTGAAGAAAGAGGCCCCCTAGTAACTTCAGTGTAAAAGGGACCGTAGTTCTAATACGCCAGCCGCTTCACGGTAGTCTAAGTGTTCAATAAAAAAAACTAAAATAATTAAGAAAAATTGAGCTAAGAACATAAAGTTTTAAGTGTAAAATTAACTAAGAAACATCAAGAAATTAAACATAAGCTTTTAAGTGAAAAAAAAATATATATATATAAATCCAAATCTTTATATTTTAAAACAAAAAAATATATTGAAATATTATTGCCCTAATAAATTGTAAATCAGAGAAAAATAGTGTTGTGCTTCACTCGCATTATATTCAGAAAAAAAAAATAAAGATGTCAAACCCAAGTAGTAGCCTTATCTGTCTTGAGCTCCTCAATTCCCCAACCTCCTCCGACTCCTTCACAACCTCCTACCCTATCCACTCAACAAATGACTTCGACAATTACGGAAATTATCCACAACGTATTGGAATCTCGGTTCCAAAATGCATTCCAAACTACTACAAATACAGACTTTTCGAGATTTTCGGATCAAGCCATTGATCCTGCGCATATGAACGACTTCACGGACCTAGACAAAATCCCTGACGTGGTTCGCTGTTTGGGAGAATTCAGAATTTTAGAATTTGGAATTCAGAAGAATTCAATTCTTGGAGGAAAAGCGTAGATCGGGTTCTCCAGATCTACGAGCCTATTAGAGGCACCTCTAAATATAATGGCATTTTAAATACAATTCGAAATAAGATTACAGGCAGTGCGGATACTGCTCTGGAGTCTTATAACACTCCTTTGAATTGGAAGGCAATTTCAAAGTGCCTTACTCTGCATTTCGCGGATAAAAGGGATAATCGCACATTAGAATATCAAGGAAATCAAACGGTGCAAGACTTTTATCAAAAAGTCTACACTCATTTATCCTTTATTCTGAATAAAATTGGTTCCATGGATTTAGCCGATGAACCATTACAACTTTTAACTCAGACTTACCGAGACAAAGCACTCGACACATTTGTACGAGACCTCAAAGGAGATCTAGCACGTCTCCTAGGTATGAAAGAGCCGAAAGATTTGCCACAGGCCCTTCATTTATGTCTGAAGTTGGAGAATCAGGATTTCCGCTCCAACTATGCGAGTAAAATTCCACAAGAACCGCGATACGTGCCGAGGAGGAATGTTCAGCAAATGGACCATCCGGGTCACCGAACATTTTTTTCTCAACTGGCTCACATTCCACAGCCGCAGACAAGCGTTTATAGAAATAATAATTTTTCGCTTCATAATCCAGTACCCCAATACAACTGCTTTACGCGAAACAATAATTTGTCTCAAAATAGAACCGGTTCAATATTTTTAACCATGGCTAGTCAAAATATAGAGAAAATAAATATGACCGTCACCGGCTTAAGCCAAAAATTCAAGGCAAATATATTCCGGACAAATTGGTGCATTTAGATATTTTCATTACCAGATAATCACAGATTTCTCTACCTAAAGTTTCTAAATTTGCATGACTAAGGTATATCAAGTTCAGAGCGGCCGAAGATATTAGGCAACCGCTAAGACATTTTATTTTTTCTCATACCCGAAAGCATAATTATTATTATTGATAATGAAAAATCATTTAACTCTGCCTCGATCAACCAATGGTGAAAAGAACTTGGCTGAAGTTTATAGAACGACCTCGCTATACAAGCACTTCAAATGGGCAAGTGGAGCGTTTCCATTCGACATTGCAGGAAATAATGCGTTGTCTGAAGTCGGAAAGGCTCCACAATACTTTTGTTAAGAGTTAATTGGAGAGATCTGTGAAAGAGTATAATTTGTCTGTGCTTCTACAACAGGAAAAACCTGTCGAAGTACTATTTGGAAGAAGGGTTAGCAGTGACCCAGCGCAACTGAAAATTTCCGAAATGAGACTATAACAGAAAATTACAGGAAAAACAGACGCAAGACCTTGTTTACCAACAATGAAAAGAAGTCCATTTAAAATGTACTCAGAAGTAGAAGAAATTTATGTCAGAATTAAATAAAAAGGACTGGAAAATAAATTGACTCCCTATATTTGAAAAAGGAATTGTCTCCTCGAACGGAAACTCGAACAGTAAAGACTAAATCTCGGACGAACAGTACACAAGGACTAATAAAGACTGCTATTTTTGTTTCTAAATTATTACAGGTTAATATTGACCATTATGCAGAGGCCGAATTGAGATCTAACAACTACACGTCAACACACTCAATACTGATCTATAACGGACAAACTAAAATACGAGACGGAACATTTCGAATAATCTACACAATAGACCTTGACTCCTATGACAGTTTCTTACACCAAACCCAAACCTATGTTGAGAAAAGTATCCCGAAATCCAATCCTTTTTATCCTGTTTTAACTCAAGAAATATCCCAAACCTTTGACCTAATTCAAAATATTATACCCTTACCCAGTAGTAAAAATAATTATAATAATAGTAATAGTATAAGAAAAAAAAGATCAATAAATTTAATCGGAACAGCGTGGAAATATATAGCTGGTACCCCAGATTTTGATGATTTTGAAGATCTAAAATTTAATATATAATGATTTGAACGAAAATAATAATAGGCAAATAATAATAAATCAAAATGTTATTGAGAGACTAAACAATGTAAGCGAAGTAATTAATAGAATGTCGAATGCCATAGGCAAGGACAAATATTAATAAATGAAATAAGCGTTAAATTACAGAATCGTGTAAGAATGATAAAAGAATTAGTTAATATTAATACGCCATACAATGGCAAAAAGCGGAATATATAAACTCATTATTATTTGAATAAATTGAATTAAATTAGCATGGAAAAATAAAAGAAGAAAATATGCCCATTGAACAGTAGAAGAGGGCGGTTGAGCATACGCGAATGAAATATATGTATAAAATTCAACTATTTCTGTATTCTTTTAAAGATTTCCTATTAACAAAGTAAAAAAGAAATCTATGAAAATTTATAATTCGACCAGTCAAGAAATAATAAATAAAATTATATAAAACGCCTTTCAAAGAAATAATTAAGAATACAATAATGAAATGTACCGGAGTAAAAAATGGAGTATAATGAATAAAATATGTAAAAATATGTGACATAATGACATAAGCAACGATCCTGCCATCCCTCGCAATCATCAATAGTCAAAAACTCTATGGCACCTACATCAAAGTCAAACACAATCCAGCAAATAGAAAATTAAACAAGGGAGTAATTATTATTAACGATACAAATGATTCTTTCAATAAATTAAGGAACGCAATCTGCTGCGTTTCACGTTGCTTATCAAATTTAGAATTCTACAATACCGCACAAGGGAAAATGTAGTCGTAATTAGAAGCCCAAAAAGTAAAAATCATTTCTGCCTATGCTTCAACCGCGCACGCTTGAAGAAGAAAACCTTGAAAACTTGCTGCTAACATAGAAACTTTGAATGAGCTCCACCGTAAACACACATCAGAATACGCGCCAATTAAGCTAGGCAACAGTTATAAATGGATCCTCAACTTTATATTGTCGATTTATCAATTGGCATCTTTTAGGATCAACTCCAATATGAACGGACCATTTGGCGAAACAAACCAAATAAATTCCCCAATTGGCACCCACAGTCCATTTTAGCCACATGAGAACTCCATCAAATTTACGATTTGGAAATTGATATTGCCGTATATTTTTGAAGAAAAAAACGAGACAATTGAGGGCAATTGCTATTTAAGGGGTGAAGTTAACACCACCCCCACATTCACACCAAGTCGTATGTTGAAATAATTAAGCAACCAAACAGGTAAAGTGGGACAATGCTTGAAGTGACAATTCCCACAGATTGGCAATGGCGACGGAATGCCGCAATACACGCGCGAGTATACGATGCTATCCTAACACAGCCAACTCAGAAGCATCTGAATTCTAGTATATAAAACTTTCCATAACTAACACACGCCAACCTCAACATCTGAGCTAGTATATAAGTCTAAACACCTTAATCCAACCACACCACTGTGTAATACCAAAACACACTTCGCAACTTTCGCTGACACCACAACCATCAGTCAGGGTGACTCAATAAACTTCAACAAGAGGATCATTAACAATCAAACAGAGAGAAATGTGGGTGCATACCCGCAAAACAATCAAACAAGATTTTCAATTAAACAACAAGGCGGCGTAGCACCGACAAGAAAGGGAGCAAAGTAAATCCCCATAACAATTAACTTATAAAACTTTCCATACCTTAACACAACGCCAACTCAAACATGCTGAGCTTAGTCTGTGAAACCTTTCAATATAACAAGTCATAATGACAGTCGTCCAAGAAAACAACATTTTTTTTATTTTCCAACACGGGGGTATCACATAACTGGTGGGCATCGGTATCCCCCGTTAAGCCCTAACCTGGTGTGATAATTGATATGAAAAAAAAATTACTCGAAAAAATATAAAGAAAAATAAACGAAAAGAACAATTCAATAAATAAGTGAATTAACTTCCTGATACCGGTCGTGTGCGTTTAACGCTTAATAAACGGAGAAAACCTAATAATTAAATTAAGCATCTAACAAATATACAACAAAGGAGTTTAGCCAAACAGCAAAAACCAACACAACCCTAACATATATTTCAAAAGGCGTGTGATTTTTAGCAAGTTATCGGTCACGCAATGTTCCGTTATAATGTGAATGCCAAATATATATAAATATTAAAGTCTGATAAAATGTTCAGAGCCAGGGCATGAAAAAAAGTCAAACCTGCAGCTTGCATCACATTTATTTATGGATGCAGTAGAATAGATGTAGCAAGACAATGTTGAACTTTCAAGTAATATATAAGATGAAACAGTCCAACCCACTATGTTACGAAAATTAAACCAGTATGGCTATGAAAGATTGAGATAATGATTGGAACTAAAAAAAAGTTCCTGACTATTGTTTTGGCGTATTGTTAAAATTGTTACACTTTTAACTTTCAAGCGTTTACTAGCAGACAAAATTCAATTTAGCCTATTAAGCTCCTGTGAATCAACGCTTGAAATGAAATGAAGATCATTCTTTCAAGTTGTGTGTATAGGCTCGTGCGCCAACGTTGAATCGGCTCTTAATACGGTTGTAGAGCATTTTTGAAAGCGTCGATAAATGACGGTTCTTGTTCTGCAATCACATAAACTTTTTTGTTAAGAGCTATTTTTTGCGCGTTTGGTTTTTCTATTCTGGTTTTATAGTTTACCCAAGAGTTTACTTTCCTTTTTGCACATATAACAATTTGTATGTGTGGTAAAGATGGGTGATCGTGTAACCGTCCCAACCTTTACCGCCTGACAGGAGCAGAATGAGAACGTTCCAAGGGGACAGGGACAGAAGCCGTAGCAGCAGCCGCTAAAGAAAAGCAGGATTGGTAATGAATCCTTATCATTGGAAGCCAGTCAAGATTCGCGAGAAGTGTGAATTTATCGAGCAAACTAATTCAACAATCTAATCAGTGAGATAATGCGGCAGACAATGTTGAAATATAATTAATGACAGCAAGGGTGCATACATCGTGTATATTAGGACACAATCAACAAGGACGGTGTCAGACAACCCATGACTATTTTATTGTCGAGAGTTTTGGAAAAATTCAACGTTGTGGACATAATGGAGGTGAATAAAATTGGTTTTGGACGGGCAAAGCTGGTGTGCAGATCTTCTGTTTTGTTACGGCTGGATATCAACCGAAAATTCCCCCACATTTCGTATTGAAAATAGGAATTATTTTCGTTAAATATTGCAAATAATAATGCGATAGGTAAAAAATAAAACTCACCTGCCAAGCTTTGCATCGCAATTTATTAAAATGGACGCAGTAAATATAGATGTAGCCAAGATAATGCTACGAAATTAGCCAGATCAGCCAAGCAAGCATTAAGAATAAAGGTGAGTATAGTTCGAGTTAGCTGTTATGACAGCTAAATTGAGATCATTTAGCTGTGAATGAATTAGCAACATAAGTTGAGTTTACAAGTAATTTGCCAAAGCAAAATTACCTTTTTCGCTATTGCACAACAAACCTTTCTCACACCTACCTTTTTCTCGTTCATGTTTGCAATCTTAAACTGCAAACCAATCTTTTTTCAAATTCAAGACTTTCCTCAGCACCGTACTTTTGTTCATTTTGCATCTTAAACTGCAATCCAATCTTTTTCCAATTGCAAAACACCTTTTCTCACTTACCTTTTTCCATTTTCTAATTCTGGTTCATTGAACCTATAATTGCAACTCAAGCTTCTGTCATTCACATGACCCAATTAAAGACCAGCTTTGTTTTTGGTAAAATATTGTTAACGTAATGCACTTTGTAATAGCAATAAGAAAAATGTTAACGTAATGGCACTTGCAAAGGCATATATTAAGAAAGTTATGCTTTATATACCAATTTAATAATAAAGGGTAGATGATATCTCAACTTAGAACGAATCGCATCGTTTTATTACGCTCTCTTATTACCGAAGTAATAAGGGAATAGTTTACTTTTAGCGCGCTAAAATCGCTAAAAGTGAAAACTAAATCAGTTAAGAAAAATGCAGAAATTTATACATAATTGTTGCAGAATTTTAATTATAACTCGATGGGGAAAAGCCCAAAGCAAATTTTCACTACAGTGTTTGCTATTCACTTAAAATGGGATTAATTAAAGAAAAGTAATCGTGAAAAAATGACGTTTTTTAGCCGCTAAACTCGAAGTTAATACCCACCTTAATAGAGAAACCCAAAAAATATGTAAGTCCTGCTAAATTTTAATTGCCATATAAGACAAACAATGGACTGTGTTAATACATTTGATGGTAAAAATATTAACAACATATTTTGTGAATTCTCAATGTTATACGTACTGTTATAAAAGTGATGCACTTTAAAATTGATGCCTTTTGAATGGTGTTTGGCAATACTCATTGCAAACTGAATGCTTCAATCTCTTTATATTCTTTACATGTATTATGATATTTGTACTCTAATAAAGTTCTCTATATGTTTATGATTCAGTCTTTAATTTGCGCTTGAAGATAAATACACATATCCAAACAAGGTTATGCGCTAAGAAATATTTAACGCGAATGAAGAAATTAAGAAGTGGAAATTTGTGTTTTTTATGAAAAAGAACTCGAAAGTTTCAAAATGTCTGTTAAATTTAAAAATTAGCAATCGCATCGAAACGGTAAGTCACATAAATGAATTTCAACCGAAATTCGCTGAAAACTTGTACAGAAATTGTCATTGCGATGCAGGCGGAGCTATTGTGGCATCATTTTGTTTAATCACCATTTTTTTTTTTTTTTTTTTTTTTTATTTTATTTATGCGAATTTCCTATACAACAAGATATAAATCTTATAATTATAGCATAGGAATATATATTGATTAAGTTATATGGTTCAGCAAAATTAGGTATATAATATGTAAAACTAATACAATTTATATAATCACAAACAAATTAAACGTAACAGTAAAATTCTAAGTATTTAAAAAGTAGTTATATATTTTTGTTTTGAATTGATAGGTGTTGCTGATGGTTTGATGGTGAAAGACTCGAAAGTTTCAAAATGTCCTTTGTTAAATTTTAAAAATTAACAATCCATCGGAAACGGTAAGGTCACATAAATGAATCACCGAAATCGCTGAAAACTTGGCAGATATGTCATTGCGATGCAGGCGGAGCTATTGGTGGCATCATTTTTGTTATCCAGGTTTTGCCAAACAGCAATATGAAGAATTTTTGTGAATTTCTATGGAAACAAGAGAACCTCATTGTCGCGTTATGTTCTCTTAAGCCAAAAACTTCTAAAAGAAGTGGAATGACGTAAAAATGAATGTGAACAATAATTTAAGCAATATTCATAGTTCTTAGTAGAGCAGGCGGCAGAACGGGTTAAAAAGTAAAATGGTTGGTGAAATTTGAAATTTCAGTAAGCAATTTTTCAGTACTGACAATGGTGAAATTTCAGTACAATTTTGCAGCTCAAAAGGAAATTCTGGGGTATACGTACAGATCGTCTTAGAAGCGCTCTGGAGACGTTTATGTGTTTAATAACACAATAGTCGTTTGTTGGTGTAGCACAAGAAAAAAAAGTGTTTTGTAAATTTAAAAGGACCATTTTAAAACTTCACATAGTTCAAACAAATTTACGTAGAATATAGTTCGTTTTTCGTAACCACAACGAAATTAACTTAGCTAAAGGAAAAACTGAATAACAAGTAAAACGTTTTTTAGTTCACAACATACGAAATGGAAGATTTTTTCCTTAAATAAATTTCCCAACACAGTAGTTAATTGCATGCGTTGAATTCTATTATAAAAGTACATGGGCAATATACAATATCTTACTACCGAAAGGTGGACAATTTACTAAGAAAAAAATTTTGTATGGAAAAAAAAATTGTAGTAAAAATTAACTTAACGAACATTACGGATATCGTATGATGGCTACCTACAGATTATTTCCCTTTTATTATATTGTTTGAGGTGTTTTTCCTCACATTGAACATTTTAGATAAAGTAGAATAAAAAGTAGTTAATATAATCCTTTGCGGGTGTATATCATTTTTTAGAGATTCCCCATAAATTTGGTATATATTTTACCTTAACTTATAAATAGAATTCCAACTAATCAATAAACGTGATATTGGAAAATAAAGTGAGAAGAGAGTAATGAAATCATTGCATCATGTGAGGGAGGTTTTAGCGACATTTTTGTGTATATCTCGTATGAATTGTTTTGGGTTTGTTATTGGGCGTCATTTATGCTGTTGTTGGTTGTTTTGATTCTAGAGAACAAATGGAATGTTCGTTGTGTGTTGTTGGTATGTTATCTTTTGTGGGGAGAGTTGTTTTCTTTGCAAATAGCGATGATCAAGAAAAGGGATCGTGTGTGTGTGGAGTTGTTTTTCTTTACGGCAGGTATGTATCCTTTATGACTATTTGTGTCTTTGAGTTTTATTGCTGCATTCAAAGTTCTGTTGATAGGCATTTTATGAAGTACACACGCTGGAATTAAATTTTGCAAAATTGTACGTGGCGGTATTGGTGTTTTTAATGAATAACATTTATTTTAGAAACTGAGAAGTGAATGAATGTGATGTTACATAAATCAAAAACGCTTTTTATTGACAAATAACAGAATAAGGAACTGTATATTTCTGTTATTAGTTTAAAATTAGTGCGAATTTTTAATTGATTTACATAAAAACAACAATAGTGGTTAATAGGACTGATCTATATTGTTCTAACATGCTGGGATCACAGGTTGGAGATGCAAACGCATGTTTTTTGAATCTATATTTTTTTATGTTTAGCAGCAATTCCCTACAGGTGAGTAACTAAGTTCGGTAGTGTTTAGCCGCTAACATTAAAAAATAAATCAGCTAAGAAAAGTATAAAATTATACGTGTTTCGGTACAAATTTAAATATAACTATGATGGATGAATAGCCCATAACCAAGTTTTTATAAAGGTTATTTTATATAAAGGATTAATTAAAGAAAAACTATCAATGAAAATTACGATTTTAGCCTCTAAGAACTCGAAACGTTAAATTCCACGCTTAAATGACTAAATGCTATACCTGACAAGTGGAAATTATGTCCAATTTATAATTTTTTTTATTTAAAAATTTATCTTCTACTACATCTCACTCCTATATACGCTATTAATATAAAACCAAAATTTTACCTCCGAAAGGCGAATAATCCCTCCACTCTGACGAAAATTATGATTAAACTACACTGTAGATGTTCAAAAGGGAATGGGGATATTTTTTTTATAATTCAACGATGAATAGCACCTTAACTTATGCATATCCCGAAGGTCTTTACACTTCAAAAAATTGGTTCAGTTAGTGGAAGTACAAACAGTGGGAGTGGCATCAACAGAGAACAAATTATTTTTATAGATGCAAAACCTATAAAGGTGAGACAATAACTTAACTTCCGACTTTGTCCGAAATTAACAAACTGGAATTTAGAAAACGCACCCTCTCGCATCCCTTAATGAATATGATCAGATTGATTCGCAAACGAATCACTTGAATTCTGAAGAAAGGCGAGACAAATCCATGAAGCTAATGTAAGGGATATTAACGACATATTTTTTTAAAGAAGGACAAAAAACTCTCTTTCACAAATAATAAAGAAACAACAGGTATCACAACCACTGATAATGCACCAATATATACTAAATCATGACAGGTATCCTTAACATTCATAAAGAAATAGGGTTTAAAAAGGCAGATAGAGAGGTATGCTAGAACAAGGAGCTTCCCCAGTATGGATAGTTCCCAAAAAGAAAGACTCAAGTGGGAAACGGAAATGGCAGCTCGCTTATATATTATAGGAAATTAAAACAGAAAAATCAATCTCAGACCGTACCTATAC
>PGFW01011957.1:0-14462 GCA_003123925.1 Haematobia irritans | reverse complement strand
TTCTATAGAAATAAAATTTTTGACAAAATTTTCTATAGAATAAAATAAAATTTTGACAAAATTTTCTATAGAAATAAAATTTTGACAAAATTTTCTATAAAATAAAATTTTGACAAAATTTTCTATGAAAATAACATTTTGACAAAATTTTCTATAGAAATAAAATTTTGACAAAATTTTCTATAGAAATAAAATTTTGACAAAATTTTTTATAGAAATAAAAATTTGACAAATTTATTTTAGAAATAAAATTTGACAAAATTTCTATAATTCTATAAAAATTTGACAAAATTTTCTTAGAAATAGATTTTATACAAAAATTTTCTTATAGAAATAAAATTTTGACAAAATTTTCTATAGAAATAAAATTTTGACTAAAATTTTTGCTTAGAAATAAATTTTTGACAAATTTCTATAGAAATAAAAATATTATACAAATTTTCTATAGAAATAAAATTTTATTGAAATTTCTATAGAAATAAAATTTTGACAAAAATTTCTATAGAAATAAAATTTTGACAAAATTTTCTATAGAAATAAAATTTTGACAAAATTTTCTATAGAAATAAAATTTTGACAAAATTCTTTATAAGATAATAAAAATTTTGACAAAATTTCCTATAGAAATAAAATTTTGACAAAATTGTCTATGAAAATAAAATTTTGACAAAATTTTTCTATAGAAATAAAATTTTCTATAGACATACAAATTCTATAGAAATAAAATTATGCAAAATGTTGGTAGATTATTAGTACGTTTAGTTGTTGCTGGATATATCACTTCACCTCGATCTTCCTTGTTTTATTAAAGATTTCATTTTTTTATTTATATATTTGTATTTAACAATAATATGTTATATTCATATTACTCCATAAATCTGCTAATCACTTAACTTATGAGCCTCATAGAGTATATCCGCATATCGATTAATAATGATGATATCGTTTCTCAGGAGACTATGGACTTTTCGTAAGGAATGATTTATTGCAAAAATTAAGTGTATGTGCGTGTTTAAGGTGATTTCTGGCATACACATGCAATTTATTTAAGAAACATATAATCCCCTATGGAGATAAACTTACCTATTGTATAGATGATATGCTACAGCCAAGTTGGGGTGTGATGTATACTTTTTCATGCAATCACCTAAGGCAGGAAAACTAAAACAGACAAAAAATGCCTCCTACTTTTTCTCACTAACCAAACAATCTCACACGTACTTACTCCAATATATTTGTGCTGTTTGGTTACACCTTTTGGTTTTAAAACATTTACATTATTTATATTTTTGTTTTCTTCCATCCTATCTCAGCATATTGATTATCTTTAATAACTTTGTTTTTCCGTTTTTTTATTTATTTTTCAGATGGTGGGCTTCCTCTTGATTGGCGTTGGGGTTTATGCTCGTGCTGCTTCAATTGTTACAAATCTGCCCATTGTTGGAGGCATATTGGCCTGTGGTATAATCTTAATACTCATATCGATATTAGGACTAGCCGGTGCTGTTAGACATCATCAAGTTATGCTATTCTTTGTATCCTTTTTTAAAGACAATCAACGATCAAAATCAAAAAACGAAAAACACAGATAGTGTCACGTATCATCTTAAAATGTTGAATCAGCATATCTATGGTGAATAGAGAATATGGAAAAGTAATTGATTTTGTCCCCATCCTCCGGGGACGATATATGTGAGTGTCTGGCCTTTTAGCTCTTGCAGATATAATTGTCAAGAAAAATATGAACAATTTTAATGGTCTTTATCCAAGGCGAAACATTTTTTTATTAAATTTATTTTTTAAAATTTTTATGGGAAATTATGGACAAGGGCATAAAAGACAACTTTTTTTAATTTGCCAGATCGAGATTATTGAGGTCTGGCCGAAAAAAGAAAATTTGGCTCAATCACAAAAGACGAAATGTTTCCTTTGTCCTAAACGGCGACGACTTTTAATCAATCAATCCGAGTTGTTAGCTAAAATTATTAGATTTTTAATTTCTAAGTTAATAAGGGGTGAAAAAACGAAGACATTTGGGAAAATATCCTGACGTTGTCTGGGAGTAACATTGATGTTGAAAGACCTTTGAAGTTGTTTGTTTTTTTGAGTTTATTTAGGAAATAAACAGTCCTTGCACAGGGTTGAAACCCTATTGTCAGCCAAAGGCCATAGACTCGACTACAGTGAGGGCTCTGCGTTAGGTCAATCTGTGGCCTTACTAGGTTAGATCAGGTTAGCTATACTAACACCCCGATATATCCGGTTTACTTAGACTACTCAGTCCATTGTGATACCACAGCGGTGAACTTCTCTCTTATCTCTGAGTGCTGCCCAATTCTATCTTTAGCTCAATGACAAGGAACCTATTTGCGGTGAAACCACTTAGAGAAGCTTTGAAAAGCCAGCTCTGAAATGTACCAACCCATTACTGAGAGGCGATAATCCACCCGCTGAAAACATGTTCTTGCGTTCGCGTTCGTAACTGAGTCTCGGCTTCTCATACAAAATTTTGGTCAAAATTTTATTTTCTATAAGCAAATTTGTAATAAAAGTTATATCTTTAGAAAGTTTTTCAAAATATTTATCTTCTTGCGTAGAAAATTTTTCAAGAATTATTTTCTACAGAGAAAATTTTACTCAAAACTTTATTTTGCTGTTGTTCTGATCTTCAGCTTTAAAACCATTGCGTTTGACACTTCTAACCAAAAGACGTTAGCTTACACAAACAGAGAAAAGGAATGACATTGTTCAAATTTATGTTGGGCAAACCCTATAGACTGGCAAGCTGGTTGAATGCGAACCGACACGGTTTCGCGCAATTACCAACATATCCATCATCTCAGCTGATCCCTCTATTTGCCAGCAATAAACTAAATACAACGGCAATTATCAGGAATAAAAACTTCAGTCACTAAACACAAAGTTGAACCGCAACTTGAAACTTCCAAAACAAGATTATGATAAACCGCCATTGTCGAAATAAATTTGTACAAACATAAATAAAAAAATTATTTCTATGAATTGTACAATTTCATTAAGTTGTCAATTACGTGATTTTCAAATTATTCAAAATTTAGAATCATCATAGAAAATTGTCAAAAGTATTTATAAAATTTTGTCAAAATTTTATTTCTGTAGAAAATTTTATTTCTATAGAATTTGTCAAAATTTTATTTTCTATAGAAAATTTTGTCAAAATTTTATTTCTATTTAGAAAATTTTGTTCAAAATTTTTTCTATAAATTTGTCAAAATTTTATTTCTATAGAAAATTTTGTCAAATTTGTATTCTATAGAAAATTTTGTCAAAATTTTATTTCTATAGAAAATTTTGTCAAAATTTTATTCTATAGAAATTTTGTGTAAAAATTTTATTTCTATAGAAATTTTTTTCAAATTTTTATTTCTATAGAAAATTTTGTCAAAATTTTATTTCATAAGAAAATTTTGTCAAAATTTTACTTCTATAGAAATTTTGTCATATTTATTTCTTATAGAAAATTTTTGTCAAAATTTTTTATCTTATATAGAAAATTTTGTCAAAATTTTATTTCTAGTAGAAAATTTTGTCAAAATTTATTTCTATAGAAAATTTTGTCAAAATTTTATTTCTATAGAAAATTTTTGTCAAAATTTATTTTCTATAGAAAATTTCGTCAAAATTTTATTTATATAGAAAATTTTGTCAAAATTTTATTTATATAGAAAATTTTGTCAAAATTTTATTTCTATAGAAAATTTTGTCAAATTTTTATTTCTAAAGAAAATTTTGTTCAAGATTTTATTTTTATAGAATTTTTTTCAAAATTTTTATTTCTACCCGTTTGTAAAAAATTGCCGGGGACTCTGATTTGATATGGTTAGATCTGAGCCAAGATATGGTAGATTCTGAACAGATCGAAAAATGGTTATAATCTTGTAAGATCTAAATTACTATGACAATTGGATCTGATCAGATTCTCAAAATATGAGACACATCTAATTTCAGACTCTAATTTGATATAATGTGTATATTTATTTGATACAATTTGTATCTTATCGAGGATCTTTCAACGCCCATAAAAGCCCATATGTTCTGTTATATAAAATGAGATTAATTTGTTTTATTTAATAATACAGACAAAAAAGTATGTGCATAATAAATATTGTTTTTAATTTAAATTGATCCATCAAAGCTATTTAAGGGCAGTATTGGATCAGTTGCAGTTTTAGTGTAGTATTGTGCATAATAAATATGCTTTATTTAAATTTGATCCATCAAAGTATTTAAGAGTATTTGAACAGCTTGAGTTATAGTGTTGTCCATAGGGGTTTTTTTGTTTGTTTCTTCTGCTTTTGTGACTTAGACAACGCGACTAAAGTTATTACAGCGTTAAGGCAATCTGCAATGAAATTAAGTTAAAAAACAATTATAAACAAATATTAGGATTAAAAACAAAATGGGATATATTTGGACTATGTAAGCAAGTATTTAGTATTGTTTTGGATCATTCTTCTTTTAAGTTGCAATAAAAATTGGCCATATAATTTTTATGTTGCTTTTTAATACTTTCACATTTAAAGTTGTATTCGGGATTAGGTTAGGTTATAGCGATAGGCCTGTTATTTTAGGCTCATACATACTGGTGAGAATAAAACAAAAATGGTTTGAGTTTGAATTTTATTACACCATAAGGGTAGATTTATTAAAAATTTCTGTTGAAGACTTTAATTTCGCGAGCCTGTTCACTTGATTTTCAATCAATGGGCGCAAGCTAAAGTGATTTTTGATTTTCATTGTTGCAATTCTAGTTTACCAATTTAAAGCGGGTACTTCATTCATTATTTTTATCAATGATATTTCAAAGTCATTCATATTTTCTACATACGATTAAAGTATTGCTTAACTTTACTCTTTTTGCATTCGATAGGTTTTACATTTCGTTGATATTAACAGTTTTGAAGCAACAACAACATATTCATATTAGTAAAGTAGATATAAAAAAACAACAATAACAATACTTCATTTGAGAATCATTCTACGTGAGATTATTAAAGTGACAAAAGAGGCAATGAGTATAATTATGAATGAGAACACAGTGTTTATATTATGAATGAGAGCAATGTGTTATACACAACGAGAAATATATTAATATAAACAAATGGACAGCTAAAAATGAATTGAAGTAAATAATAATAAAATTTTGAAAGGCGAGCACAGTGTGGATTAAAAGTACGTTTCACCACCATCCCAGGCCCCCTGAAAACGCGTAGTTTCAGATTTATGCCGCGACAGTTCTAACAGCTCTTAAATTGCCAAATTCTATACCGGGACTCGACCCTGTTTCGATCACTTTTGCCAGTAGAGACCAATTTGGAGGGAGGTAAATGCTCTTCTTCTTCTTGACTACAACAAACTACTCCAACTGTTAAGATATTGGTTGAGCGTCTATTCCATTTGGACTCGCTGTTTGCAGAGAAGTTAAATATTCTTTGATGCCAACGCTCGCTAGACCAACCACCAACTTGAAAGCATTATTTGGTACATCGCTGCCCAATCAACTGTTATGCTGTAATTTAATTCAGTCGTTCGTCGAAAACATCTTGACGGCAATCTATGGAGTTAGATTTCGAATCCAGTATTCTTGCATTCATAAATCCAATAGGTTGATGACGCGGCAATTAACAAATAAAGGCCGACTACTCTGCGCAATGCCAAGATTTTTCTCATGAAGGTGTTTTGCTGAAAATCAATGCTTGGTTAGTACGGACCTCAGCCAGTAACTTTGGGGCAAGATTACATTGGATTAGTTTATGGAAGCATTTGCTCTAGTTCTGAGTTACGTAGGCGCCCACCTACCCCGTAAAAGCCCGCTTTGCGTCTATGAACGGGGTGTAGTGTTTGCTAAATGACAGATACAGTTCGTAGCTTACTCGGCGCTTTACTTGTATTGAGCTGTGCGCTCTTCGCTAAAGGCATCTTGGCTCATACTTTGTCAGAATTACAGTCTACGGAGCGACCGGCGTGTTAAGTTTAGTAACGAAATGTTGGCGATTTTTATTTGGTCGTGGATATCTAGTTCCATTGATGAACTTGAATGTAGGCCTACGACACGTATAGAGTTATATACCATTATCGAAATGCGAATGTGTAAACACAACTATATGTAGTAGGATTCAATAGTCACTTCCACTGATGCAGACCAGAACTTTTTGAGAAAGTTTCAAAGGCTAGAAAAGGGCGTCAGGATCTGCTAAATTCTACATACAAATGAATTAGAACAGTTATTACATCATTACCTGATTTGAAATCGAGGTCCCTCAGCATTGTGGGCCCTTCCACCAAAGATCCAAAAGCGAACGATAGTGTTCATACGAGCATCCTCTTGCGACCACAGTCGACCGATTTTTTAGAGGAAATATATTACCAAAAAGCTTACACGAGGCATATTTCCAATATTTCTGATGTTCTCGTTGGCTATCGAACATGTCTCTTTAAGCACTTAATGGGTGGTCTGAGATAGCCAACCAAAACACAATTGCTTCGAAATCACACCAAGCGCTCGTATAACTCAATTGAATTATGATGTCGGCAAGCTTCTCTTTATCTACTTTTGAGTAAACGAGATACAACATAACCGAAAGCTCCCGCATTAATTCAAGGACAACCGGCAACGATTTTTGTTGATGGGAGCTACACACTTGATTTTTACAGCAATGAGTAAATATCATAAGAGTCATAAGACGACCCCAAAAAAGATGTTGTCACAGAATCGGACAGATAACATGCAGACGAGTATGAACGAGTATGGCAAGCACAGAGAAAACGCAATGACAGACTCCAATTAATTAGTGAATCATTCAAATGTATCTGGATAGTGTAAATTATTAGAATAAAGAATTAACTTGCGAGAATGAGGTCCAACTTGACGTGTAAGATTTATTACTAGGAATGTTACCCACGATACTGACTATTGACCATAGTAATACTATAGTATAGAAAATTTTAAATTGTATATACCACAGGAGACTATAAAACCACATTGGATCAATATACGCATTGATACATCAGATAGAGCCTCTCTTTGTTGCCGACTGGATTCTTTGTTGAGTTCTTCAATAGCTGATACCCCAGATTGATCAACGGCAGCTGCAAAAAACAATTGATTTGTGTTACTATCGATATACTCACGTAATTGAACCCATTTCCTTAGTTACCAGGGCTCGCTTGGCTAAGTAGATTACCAAATGTGGGTCACTATGAAACGATTTTCTCTCTTCGTTTGTGCCCCGGTAAATCAACATCATACTACATAAAAGTAATCCTCCATCATACACCCACCTTCGAGCAATGGCGGGAATTGGATTAGTAATCATAGGCTCAAATAACTCCAAACACTGTACTAAAGTGTCGCACAGATGTAGCCATAAGTATAAACGTAAGCATAAAATGTAATGTTGTTACCTCGTGTAAACGGCGACTCTTCTCCTATAAATAGTGATAAATTTATGATTCAGATATATATTATGTCTGATTGTTATATTCGCTGAAACATACCTCAGAGGACGAATCATAGACAATACTACAAAAATCCGTTGTAATACTTGGCCAAAAATCTAGCAAGTTATTACTTAAGCGATAATAAAATCCCGTTAGAAGAGAATACATACAGATATGAGCATATTTCATCCACAAACACGGGATGCGTAGCTAATTTTCTCTCAAAGACTATTGATTGGGAGTAGACTCGACCGATGAGTAACGATGCCTGGACAGGGGTTTTGAGTTTACCATTATGTCCCCATTTTTCATTAATCTCGCATAAAACACCAATATCACTTAATCTCGAATTGCTGGAATTTCAGTTTTGAAGCCTTCTTTCGGACAAGCATAGAGAATCGAGATAAGACGCACCATTTAGATGATATATCACAATACTTAAAAGTTATAATCATTATTTAAAAGGCACAACATGAACACAGTATATAACCCATACCAACAAAATCTGCACGCGAGTGCAGTGGTTTGAAAGTGCGATCTCTACAAAAAATGTCATCTGAATCGAACTTTTAAGTTATAACGGATAGTTCAGTTTCTCTATTCCCACAAAGCTATCGAAGGCAAAGATCAATATCACACGTGGTAAACAAGGTGTAGTCTAGTTTGGTTGTAATCTTGCTCTGTCTTCCAGCCACAAGTCCTACAACCCATCCACAACATATGTTGACAAATGCAAAAATAAATATCCCTAGTGAATCAATTACGTTATAGTTGATGTGAAACATGTTCCAAAATGTTCTAGGCCAAATAAAAATAAATTAAAAAATTTGGACGAAATGGTGATAGTGAGGGATCAAGCATGAGCAAACTCCATAAAAGAAATAGATTTTTGATCTATATTGTTCAAAAAGCTTGTAGACCTAGGAAGAGATGTAAGATAATTATTTTAGGCACGAAACATCGTCACACACTTAGGCGTTTAATCGATGCTCCAGAGATGCGTGAACGTACGACAATTTGACATAAAGCCCGAGTTGGTCTCGCTTTCAATTGATGAAATACACATTTACAATATTTGTTGTGAGGGATATCGTTTTGAAGCCTAGACGTTGAGCACTAACTCCTCAGGATAAAAAGACAGCTTGAAAGCGGTAATCTAAAAGCTCGACATGTTTCCATAACTTTCCAAAGCGATCTCTGACATAAATACACGAAGCAGTGGGCAATGACTAAATCTCTTTGTCGACGTACAATGTTTATACTTAAAGCAGTGGAAGTAAGGTAACGAAATGGGACATGCACACGTTACGCGGTCAGTGACGCACTTGAATATTTGGCACTCAGCTGTATTCATTAGAAGAACGACGGTGATTCAGGGGTGAAGACTCGAAACTTGACCGGGTAACCATATTGTATGGTTCATGTATGCTTAATCGCAAGGATGTAGGAGTGAATGATGTCTTCGATACATCTGCTGCATCTAGCCTTTTGATGACACGTTTTTTTGGAAAACCGGCATGAACCCTGTCGCGACAATTATTACACATAAGTGCAGAGATTCTTTTTACGAAGTGACGCGCGCTCATTATAGCCTTTTTTTTCGGCAGAAATATGCTGAATCATGGTAAAGATTGAATGGTCGGGACAGCTTGCACAATAAAACACGCTGGGTTTTGCCTTCTAGTAACGTCACCAGACATTCTTGCTATGCGTTACCCTTGTGAGCTTGCCTGAATGACTCGTGGTTGATTGATGGGCTGGTTTTCTTGCAACAATTCACAACTCTTCGGCAGCGATTGTCTAAGAATTCAAAAAAATCGTTAATGGTAGGAAGAGTGGGATTATCTCGACCTCCCTCACTGAATCCACTTGCCCTCTTGATCAGATCAAGTTTAGACTACAATAACATACGATTAACCCCACATCTCTTTCATCTATACCATAAGCCATCCAAGACACGAATTATTCTCATTTGCCCCGTCAGCATATCTTTTCTCATGGCTTGCAGCATTTTCCGTCGATATTTGCATGGTTAGGGCAATAAATGCTTCTATGAAAGAAGTACACAATTTTGCTTAGGGCTGATCATACCCATCATGTGAGCCTTGTCCAGGTTGTTTGAAAAAGCAGTCGTACCGAATACCTGTTTTCGACTTACTCCTTCGCGCATATTCCTTTGAGTCGACTCTCAGGTAAATGAAACTTCTGAAATATTTGATATTCCTTTTCGAATCATAGTAGCCGCTCCTCAAAAGAAACTTTAAAACTTGGGCCAATCTTATGTATGCTCCCTGTAAAAAATCGGAACTCACTTCTATTACGCGAGGTAAATCCACTTCTTTCTTTAGGATCGGCTAGTCGTTGAAAGTTTTTTCCAAAAATGGGGGCCAGCCTGTTGATCTGCCAAAGTTTGCTATTTGCTGCCCGAGTTGGCTGTACTTCAATTCAAAGAGAGCCGAGCATATTGTGATTTTAAAGCGATACAGTCTTACCACGCGCTGAACAGCGTATTTTCTCTTCGTAGCTTGACAAAATCAGCCTCCCGGGTCCGCAAATTTCCACAATCTTTGAACTTGTATTAAATCTATCTGTTAATTTTACAAACCGCTTGCCAAACCACTCTTCCAACGCTCCATGCGGCTATACCACATCATCTTGAAAGTTGTTTCTGCGGATGGAACCTGCAGCAACGACAACCAAACACGAGTAAATTGAGCCTTTCATAGGCGACTCGTGTGTCATCGTCGACAAGGATTCATTTTGTCTTCCGACATGGATTGTTGTTAATTTTTTACTTTAATTCTGCCAATAACGTTCCTGGAAGACAGGTATAGTGCCAATCAAATTTGCGATCCAAACTGATCCAGAACTGAGATCGATTTTCTTTTATTGTTTTATAAATTGATTACGTTCTCGATTTTGATTAGTTGTGAATCCAGATCTTTATTTAAATGACTGGGAAGATCCGGTTCCAGTAAAGGACCACACACTTTATGGTTGAGGGAATAAAAACAAGATGATTGAGTTTCGAATTATATTACACCCATAAGCGTAGATGTTATGTAAAATTCTGTTGGACAGACTTATTCGCCGAGCTGTTCCCTTGTTCAATCAATGGCGACAGCTTAAAAGTGATCTTTTGATTTCATTGTTCACCATCTAGTTTACCAATTTAAAGCCGGTACATTCATTCTTATTTCTATCAATGATATTTTCAAAGTCATTCAATATTTTCTACATACCCCCGCTATAAAGTATATGCATTAAGCTTACTCCTTTTGCATTCATCAGGTTACATTCTTGCATATTACGTTTGTTTGAAAGCAAAGCCAACAACATATTCATATAGTGAAAGTAATATAACAAAAAACAATACAATACTCATTGAGAGAATCATCTAGTGAAGATTCCCATTAAGTGAAAGGCAATTGAGTATGAATATGAATGAGAACACAAGTGTTTATATTTATGATAGAGCAATGTGTTATACACAACGAGAAATATAAATATGCATACAAATAGACAGCTTAACATGAATGAAGTAAAATAATATATAAATCTTTGAACGCGAGCACCAGTGGGAATTAAAAGTACGTATTCACCCACCACATTAACTATTCAGACATCGATTGACATCACAGTCGATCACATCTCAATTTATCACTGACCTGCCTGCCTCGATTCAATAATTAGGCCTCAACAACATGGAGTCCTCCTTGTATATAACTCCGAGTCTATCGGCATTATCACGTTGCGCAGAAAACAACTTAGAGACATCTTTGAAGCAGAACATGTCACAACATTACTGCGAGGAAGATAATCCACCGCCGAAAAAATTTTTGGTATTGGTCGGAACTGGATTGCAACCCGCTGACCTTTTGAATGGCAAGGCGGGCATGTTAACCAGTACACCACTGAGGCGTTTCCTTTTTTTCCAAATCTAGAAAATCAGTAAAAACAATATGAAAATGACTACTAACAGTAACAAATACAATCTACTGTACCTACATAATCTCCGCCAATAAGGGAAACGATACTCACCACGTTATCCAAAGGAACACATTTAAAACAATTATATTAAAATTTCTTAATTTCTTCAGCTATGTTCTTGCGTTAAATTTGTTTAGAGAAGTGATGCCCCTGAACGCGCGCTGACATTTGACATAGTTTTAACAACAGACAATTGAGTTGTTGTGTTAAAACTAATGGATCGTTGACACTAAAAACATGAAAGCACTTTTGATAATGTATAGAACCCATTTATTAGAACGTATGATAGATGAAACAAGAAGAAACTTTGTTGTTTGAAATTTTAAATTAAATTTACTATATAAATTTTAAAATCATCTTGACTAATGAGACTCATTTCACTTCGGTGCCTGCGTCACCTTCTTGCTTAGAAAACCAAGAAGGTATTTAAGCCCCCATCCTCAAGGTACTACTTTTTTGTGATCGGGGCAACGTTTACTTTGAAGGAAACGTTTCCCGCGATTAAAAATGTTTTAAATAAAATGTAAATTACTATCTCCGAGTGGGACATATATTAAAAAAAGCGACTTGTTCAGAAATGTTATTGCATAATCAAAATATACTAAATGTTTTTTAATGTTTGAAGTTCTATTATTTAAACAAACTACTAACTTTTGGGCAGTATGTCTGTTATGCCAAACTAACAGATTGTACTTTCGCAGAAAAACTGCGAAAACAGCACTTTTTTGTTTACCAAAAAAATCAGCAGTCAATGTTTCCTACAGCAGTCTTTTTATATGAGTATATTTCAAAATAAAAATTCATTTTGTAATCTACTTAGGATACTAAATAATGCTTTGGATGAAAGGTTAATTAAACTCCAAACGCATGGGAACGACAAATACTAAATGAGTGTTTTGATGAAACCCACATTTTTCTTACTACTCGAGGCGTCAAATGGATACAAATATCTATATTTTATATAAAAATACCAAAACTAATATCTATACAGTACAATTAATAAAAAAGGCGTTTCTTTGCGAATTTTCAACAATTTATTTTTGACGTCAACCAGCAGTACGCGATAAAACATTTAAAAACTGGCGTTGTTCATTATATCCATTTCCAAAACTGACTGTTTTAGATTGTTAAACCATCTGAAGTGAAGGAGCTCAACCATGTTCTGAAACTCGAAAAACATGTTTATAAACTGCCAAATACTTTAAGATGTATTATGTAAGTTCGTTAAATAAACAAAAGTTATTTTTCCATCTGTAACTTTGTGTATATATCTCGAATAGTTTTTTAGACGTGTGTTTCAAAAATCTTTTTAACTTGTTCATGATTTTTATTATATTTTGGACCGTATTTAACCCCATATATAGTTAGATATGATGTTATATCTACCATATCTTATTAGATATAGTGCTATATATGGTCCTATCCAAGCATATATTATTAGATATGCCAGATATAATTAGATATTATACTATACATGATGAGATCTGCAATTATATCTAACCAGATCTAGCACCATATATAGCATATCTGTGCATATCTAATTATGTCTGAACCAATATCTGAACAGATCCAATTAGATCCAATTTGATATTATTAGATAGGATTGGATCCTCCAATTTTTACACGGGTATAGAAATTTTTTTCAAAATTTTATTTCTATAGAAAATTTTGTCAAAATTTTGCTTCGATAGAAAATTTTGTGAACATTTTATTTATATAGAAAATTTTGTGAACATTTTATTTCTATAGCAAATTTTGTCAGAATTCTATTTCTATAGAAAATTTTGTCAAAATTTTATTTCTATAGAAAATTTTGTCAAAATTTTATTTCTATAGAAAATTATGTCAAAATATTATTTCTATAGAAAATTTTGTCAAAATTTTATTTCTATAGAAAATTTTGTCAAAATTTTATTTCTATAGAAAATTTTGTCAAAATTTTATTTCTATAGAAAATTTTGTCAAAATTTTATTTTTAAAGAAAATTTTGTCAACATTTTATTTCTATAGAAAATTTAGTGAACATTTTATTTCTATAGAAAATTTTATCAGAATTTTATTTCTATAGAAAATTATGTCAAATTTTTATTTCTATAGGAAAGAAGTACCTCTGAGTTGGGAAGGAATATTTTGCAAAAATCTACCAAAACATCAAGATTTCTACCAATCTACCAAACAGTAAAAAATCTACCATTTTTGATAGAATTCTATCAACTATGGCAACCGTGCTGGTGATGTCGTAGAGAAATCGGATAGCATCGTGATGAACCTTATACCAGAGCCGCGGTCCATAGTTTGGAACTCGAATTAGTTGTTCACCCTATCTCCAGTTATGAAGCACCAACAAGCGAACTTTTCTTACAAACACAAAAAAATAGAAAACACAAAATTGAGGAGTTGGGACAAAGGCTCTTAAAAAAATAACTTTTTCACCCATTTAATTTAAATGATTTTCTCTTCCCATTAAAATGCAAATCAAGGTTATTTCAAAATATGTTGAAAAAATATTTCTTCTACATAATGAATCCACACGGTGTGTCGTCGACGCCTTTGTCAATTAATTTGTGGGGATTGCTGATGAGTTCAGTTGCCCATAATTATTATGTCAACACAATTACTAGCACCAAATGAAAACATCGTCGCAACAAACTAACGCGCGAGCAACGTTCCGTGGCATGTCATTTTGGAAATGCTCCACACGGACACAGTACCAGGAAAATTATGCGTGTGCTTTCATCTGTGTGTGGAGAAGCTCTCCAATCCAAAAACAAATGGATGTTTTTCCTCCCATCATGAGATGGTTCTAGATGCTAGAATGTAATACAGTCATGGTGGAGAAGGAAGGTTATCACAATTACTATGACCCCCCTCTGTGACGTCTAACTTGATTCCACTACTGATGAGGGAACATAATGAGAAGAGCGACAACAACAACAGTGCCCCATACACAACCATAGCTTCGATGAAAGGCGACCTCATAAAAATTGACGAAA
>PGFW01011953.1:7141-24500 GCA_003123925.1 Haematobia irritans | reverse complement strand
ATGGTAATGTTTTGTACGTAATCGATACCAGTGTACTGTTTTGTCCATGGAATATACCCTAACATTTCCAAATAGGGAGGACAAGTGGTTGATCTGCCACCTTTGACAACAAGTTTTATTTTTGGAGGCTTAAAAGCGAAAAAACTACTTTAAACAACTCGAAAAACACGATTTACCTTGTTCCACTTCCGAATGCTGATTTAGAAACGAATCTATCGATAGTTATGACGATTTTCATTCCCAATTAATACTCATATTCAATATAAAGGAATTTGGGTAATAATTGTCCAATTGTTATGCTAGGGGATAACGGCTTCCATACTTCTTGCCATGTTTGGTTTTCGTCTAATATAGCAGTAATTACAATTGCTAACAGTTTTCTGGCCAGTAGGTTCAGGAGTCGCGCATCAGATAGAAAGCTGCG
Source organism: Haematobia irritans (assembly GCA_003123925.1). NCBI lineage: Eukaryota > Metazoa > Arthropoda > Insecta > Diptera > Muscidae > Haematobia > Haematobia irritans. Next base: position 24,076 of record PGFW01011953.1, on the reverse strand, counting down.
TCGAGAAGCGTTTCACTTTCGCACAGAAACAAACAGCTCCATTTGAATCGAATTGAAGTCCATTGACTGTGATTTTTACACCCACACTCCTATTGCTCGCATTGATCATTGATTTATATGGCTGGATCTTGGTTTTTCCATAACCTATATATTATTCGTGGGAGAAGGGTAAATTATGTTGCTTTGTATTTTGCTGTTTCGCTCGACGCTTCTTTTGTCAAACAGAAAAGTCTTAATGTAAAATCGGAGGTATTGCATTGGGATGGCATATTACATGTGCATAGTAGTGAGGTAGTGTAAAGGAGATGGGGTCAACGAAAATCATGTGGTTATGAGGCAGGGTATGGAGTAGACCGCTTAATAATTTGATCCATCTATGCAATACATGGATGGTTGGATTTGAAAACAAACGCGAAACAGTGTCTTTCAGGTGAACGCCTTTCAAGTTCGATTGAGGTTCCTGTGAAGCTAATAACAGGATAGGTTGACGGATCACATGTATACATTCACCACACAACATGCACGGTTACTTCGTGTAACCGTGTGTATGTTGTTTTGCGATATCGAAAGTATTTTGTGGTGGTGTTCACCCATAATCTCATATTCCACTGTCCATTGAACCAAATATGCTCATTTTATATTGTACGTGCCTTAAAGTATCTATTATTAAGTTTGTGCGGGTGCATAGCGTGGGAGAGAGTATTTGATGTGCTTATGTACGCTCTGAAGAGAATGGGCAGAACAGGTATATGACGAATGTCCGCTGCTCCGATAGTAGTTAACTTAAAATCAAATATTGCAGTCTGCGAACACCCCTCACACATAGCCATGGGTGTGATTGCCTGTATGGTAGTCTCATTACGAAAGCAGTGGGCACAGCTTTGGATATTGTTATGGCACTTTTACGGACAAATCTCATTGTAGTGGAACATTAGCCGAGTTCAAATTGACAAAATAGGCAACATGCGCTCTGTCGTCTTGTCGAATTGTCTGTCTGCCTGCCTGCTTCACACACACAGATGTCTCCCTCTGAATATACGAGCCTTAGCTTTGTCGTTGAAACTAAGATGGATTTCTGTGTGTGTGTTGGTCTTTCGACAGTGGGGGGTCATATGCTGAATAGTGCACAGCTGACGTGTCAATGTTCAAGCAACGCCCACAGCTCTTTCAGAGACAGCCAATCGCAAAGTCGTGTAGTATTAGTTGTTTCACTCAGACTTGTAGTGTTTCATCCACATTCCGTGGGCTGAGCTCTCGTATAAGCTATGTGTGTAGGATAATGCTCGGACTGGGTAAAAACAAAGTTGGACAAGTGAAACAGATGCTCGGCTACAAACATGTATCGTTGTATTAGTTTGTTGCTGATTTGTGTCATGTGCACGAAGCAGCTGTGTCGTACTGTCCTTGAAGAGTAGTGGATGTCTACCGAGAAATGTCCAAAACTAAAAACTTGCTGTATTTGTAATGCTCCTCTGCAATGTGTGGCTTATCCCATTTAGGTTCTCGATTTCCATACTTGGCGTTTCGCTTCGTTCTGGCTACTTTTACAGAAGATCATCGTCTCGCTCTCCACGCAGTTTGACTGTGGAGCCCCATCGTTGTGTGCAAGTCGCCTTGGTGTGCGATTGTATGCCTATGTTTTCATCGATACGAATATGGGCAAAAGACGCAAACCCCATGGCTATGGCCACAAAGAACAAAATACACACTCGCATATCCGCGAGTATGCCAGAGTTGTTTACAGTTTTAGTCAAGTTTGCAAATACTTTCTTAGTATCGTCAGAAATCGGCGCGTATAGACGGCAATATCCATTTTGATCGCTTAAATTCGGGACTGTGATCCTAAAACCGTGGTTCCCCCTCTCCTAGAAAAGTGTTTATTGTTATAGATACAGATCTAATCTAATGCCTGACCAAACACCAATAATTCCATTTAATTGTAATGGGCCCAAGACCATTCCGATAATATCACTCAATTGTTCAAATAAACCGAAAAGAAATCTACGCTATACCCCTCTTTCCCCAACTAGATTATCGCGCTAGCATTCAAGACTCGAAAAGTCAAATCTCCGACGGCATGCCGTCTAACGTGGAGTTAATTTTGAAGTGATTGTGAATTTCAAACTAATGCAAAAATACAAACGATCATTACGAAAAATGCAAGTCTAATTATTCCCAAAAATGTGAAAATTGAGGAAAAAAAATTTGTTTATTTGGATATATCTCAAAATAACATCGACATATAACATATGCGTAACATCTATGTGTACCCCACTAAAAGTGGTATCGAACATCATTCATTCAATTGAGATCTCTTATAGATGTAATCTCCGGAATATATTTTCATACTTGACATAGAATACACATTAGTTAGTAGAGCATTGCAATTGTGGCTTCCCTATTCCGGCAATGTCACTCTTGTCCAAAGTAAGTATCTAAATAATCATTTTGAATCCACTATTACAGCATTGAATGTTGACATATATATACCCTATCATCAACAAACACAATCGTCCCATTCCTAAAATCGTTAAAAATTTGCTAAAGAGCAACGATCAATAAACTCGGCAAAATTCGTCAAGAACAAAAAGCGGAAGATATATATGAACCGATTTTGATAAAATTGCATAACTCGTCTTCGGTAGTCAGTAGGTGCATATCGACCAAAAGAGGTAAATGGAACCCAATATACATCAGAAATGACACATATAGAGACAATATGGTAGCAACGGAAAAGAATTGATTTGTGCTAAACTTCAAGGCGATGGATTAAAACCGGGAAAGACTGCCTTTAATTAAAAATACATAAACTGACGAACAACGTGAAATTGCCTCCGAAACACAATAAAAAAATAAAATAATAATATGAAATCGAATTGTAACTCATGTTTTTAACCCACGTTCGATTAATGCGATAAAATATCGCAGAATCTTAAGATCTGCATGCTAATTTAGTCCCAAATGTTCAAATTTGTCTTCGTAACCTACAATCTTCCTTTGCAGGAAGTATGTTATCCACATCCCTTGCGCAATACGTTTACAAGATTTTCCTCAATATGAATCGCAAAAGCCAATAGCTGATGGCTTTATGGGCTTGCTGGCATCATTGAACCGTAGCTTCTTCAAAGATGATGCGAAAGCGTAACGTAAGCCTGTGAATGATAAGCAACTAACCGTGAGAATCATATCCACTGTTTTTTTTTTTTTTACGAGCGAAAAATGCCATGAGCTTGAACCAATGTATGACATGTGGTTTTCAACAAGGAAACTTCCACATGCCCACATGGCAGTTTTTTGAAGAGGCCAGTTCGGTGAAACATTTTTATTATCAAACGTTAAAATCGTGTGAGTTTTAACGTCTTAGATTATTTTGTTGGGCTATCTTAAAAGCCTCATTTGCTATACAGACAAGCCCGCTTACAATTAACGTGGACCCGAACATGGAAGACCAAACATTGAAGGATTTATTCATGAAAATTTTTTCAGCGGTTAAAGATCGTGTGATTTAACATCTTAGACTAAAGTTTTTTTGGGGCTAATGTTAATAAACCTCGAATTTCTAACGGACAAGCCGTGGTGCAAATGGTTAGCATGCCCGCCTTGCATGCACATGTCGTGTGTTCGATTCCGTGGCTTCTACCAAATATATTAATGTCATATATTTTCCCAATTTATTGGAATGGATTTCCTTTGTAATGTTCAAATATTGATGACGGTTCTTCGCGCTTTATGAAAATTATGTTTCTAGTCATGTATTGCTGTTCTTTTCTTCTTGAAGACTGAGGACAGGACTTGACCAGCACCATAGTCTTCCTGTATGTGTATCAATTACAAGACATTATTGATAAATTGGTATGCAAAGCGAAGCATGCATTTCAAAAACTGGACCATTATTTAACAATGTTCATAATTTTTTGTCACGCAAGTTCTTTAAATTCGGTGTACGAATTAGAAAAATCAAATCAAACGTGTCGTTTATTTAGTATAATGAATGGACAAAGGGAATGTTCGAATTCAGATATTGGTATTTCATTCTTTTCCCATTTTATGGACATTCTTAAAGAACGCCTTCGGTAAAAGAATTGTTTATCTACAATCATATTTTGATGCAAGTTTTAACTGAAAAGTCTTTTGAGCAAATCTAATTTAAGCACAACAAGAAAAAGTTTTTTTTTTCAAATCAATCAAAATGTCTGATTATGATTTCGCCAGGAGATGGGCACATTGCCATTCACTTCCCATCTATTCGCTGCTAGGACAAGAGGGGGCATTCTATAGCTCATTTGAATAATCAACGTCTTTTTCAAATCCCTGGTTGATTTTCTTTGTCATGTCGTAGTCAGTAAAAGATGTAGGGGCGAACATACAATGGTTTCCCAGTTTCATAGCCAAAAACATTTTTTGCGCAACTGCGATTACACACCACGAACTGAGTTGGGAAAAGAAGAATTGGAAAACGACGAAAGTAATCCCCAAGACAAAAGGAAATTGTTCTTTTCAGACTTTGTCTTGACATCGTGGATTGCCGCCACAATGCAGTTCAATGAGAAAAGTGTCGTATAATGATCGAATATGAAAAGGTAATTCGAAAAATTTGAATAGGACTCGATTTTTAGTCCGCAATTAAATTTCAAAATACTCTTCCTTTACATTGGCCTACGATTCTATTTTGATTGTCGTCAAGGAGTCGATATGACAGCACAGCACGGCATGTTTTAATTAAATATTACGTCATATTCATTTGCCGCATCTCTTAAATCAAGAATCAGTATTGTCCCAAAGCAATTGAAATCAATATGTGGTTGTGTTCCAATTAGACAGCAATACACAAAATCGATAAAGAAATGCCAAAGAAAATGATTCGTTTTTGAGATTGAAATAAGGGTAGACAAGGATTCCCAAGAAAAACAGTCTGCAAAACATTCTGTACTTTGATGCGCTCTTCTAAGCCCATTCGTTATCAGTATACAAAGATGTCATTCTATCAGCAATGAAATCGATACTTGGAATACTTTTCGAAATAATGTAAGATGATGCTATGCTTTGGTAGCTGCATTGAATAGCGATGGAATGTACACTTGAATCCAGAAATGGCATTGGTCCTCCTCAAAGGCAATCGAAACATGGCAAATGTAGCAAACAATTATAATAAACATATGCCATTCCAGTTCAAGTGATGTTGCGCATCAATCTTTTGTGGGCATATGGCGAAATCCTTGGCAAGGACATCAATCCGGCTATGGAGAGTGCTAGAGAAATTCCAAAAAGAAGATTACACATGGGGACAGCATAAGAACACGTTCACCAATCGATATAGAGACACTTAAAGACGACTTTATCCTATAAGATTGAGGGTGCAGTGATATTTTCAATGATGAACAAGGGCAGTATAGTGAATCCATAGGACAATGAAATACTGAGATAATCCGGCATTCAAGCGAAAATGCAAAGTCAACATATCAACAACTATTGAACCATTTGTATTAGATTCATGTAGATTTCAACAATTGCCGGTTTGTGTTTTTTATCTGAAAAATTTTCAGTCCATAGGCAAATCGGAATTACTTTTAGGTATAAATGTAATCTTTCATTATGTTTTCGCAAAAAAAAGTATCAGAATATTCTCAACACCATCTTTGAATTTGATATGTATCTCTGCGTTCTGATTTGTTAAAAATTTTGATTTTAAGTTTTTTGTTTGTTTTTGCGTTTAAAATTTTATGAAGCCGTTTAACTTACTTCATTTCCAATGTTTAGCCGAGTCCGAAAACGGCGTTTACCACATTACTGTGAGAAGGTTTTGAAACTACTCCGAAATGCTACCATCATTACTGAGAGGGGACCTTTATATACCTTTTATATACAAAACAGGCATGCTAATCATTGCATTACAATTAACTTTCACAAGCAACACTATATAAATAATTTCAATTTTTCGCAAAAAATATGTTAATATTTTAAACTTTGGCAACGGAAAATTAAGCGTTTGTAGCAGTTCATAATATGGAAAATAATGCAAGCGATAAGTTTAAACGCACAACATTGTCCTGAACTAAGCCTCCTTTTGAAAAAATAAAATCCTCCGCCATAAATAAGCGACAGATCCAGTTCCGTTTGTATTTATATTCTTTAACTATTACTGTTCGATCGAAATTTTTTCTATTAAATTCTTGAAAAAAGAAAAGGAAAACATACTTTTCGTCCGGAAACGAAAGGTTAAGGTTAGGTTGTAGCAGGCCCGATATTTGCAGGCTCAGCTTAGACTATTCAGGTCCAGTGGTGTGAACTTCTCTCTTACCAAATGAGTCGCTGGCCCAATTTCTATGTTAAAGGTTCAATGAACAAGGGACTATCCTTTTTATAGACGAGTCCGCACGGCGTTCCACATTGGCAGTGAAACCACTTAGATGAAGCTTTGGAAACCTCAGAAATGTCACCAAGCATTACTGGAGGTGGGATAATCCACCGCTGTAAACTATTTGGTGTTTGGTCGAAACTGGGTTCGAACCCACGACTCCCCTTCCTACCGGAACGAAAGTTTAGACAACGAAATTCCCTAATTTTCTTTTAAGAGTAATAACCGGCCTAATTTATGAAAGTATATAGGCCGTAAGTTCGGCCAGGTCGAAGCTTATGTACCTCGCACCATGGATTGCGTCAGAAAACTTCTACTGAAGACTGTCATCCACAATCGAATTTACTTGGACTGCAGTAAACACTTGCCGATGGCAAGGTATCTTAAAACTTCCTAACACCTGGTAATAGTATCCAATTAGTCCATACGTGGTAACTATATTAAACTAAAAAAGGCCGAATTAAATAACGTATATAATTAAAAAAAAATTTGACACATTTTTCATAGAAGTAAAAAATGTGGAAAAAATTTTCTATTAGAAATAAAATTGAATAAAATCTAATAGAATAAAAATTTTGACAAATGTTTGACAACATTTTGTTATAGAAGTAAAATTTGGAAAAACAGTTTCTTATAAGATAATAAAATTTGGTATAAAATTTTCTATAGAAATAAAATTCTGACACAAATTTCTATACGAAATAAAATTTTGACAAAATGTTCTATATGAAATAAAATTTTGACAAAATTTTCTATAAGAAATAAAAATTTTGACAAAATATTTTCTATAGAAATAACATTTTTTTTTTTTTTTTTTTTTTTTTAATTCTGTTTATTTTGCAATCTATTTTTTCTACAAAACATTAAGCAATTTTTTGTTACATATCTTTAACTGAATGTTTAGGCTCCATTGGAACCTAACAATATATTCTTTTAAATATTCTAATATTTACATGAAAACAATTGAATAGTTAAGCTTTTACTTAAATAAAAGGGAGTTCAAGAACATTGTCCGCCTTTTTAGTTTCGTTACTTCATCGGTATCTAATCGTGAACAATATTCATTGCTAATACATTAGAGTGATAACTTAATCTATTCAGAGTAATTACTAGCTAAACTTTTTTAATTATCGTCTTTAACAAGAGTGAATGTTGAGATCGTTTGATGAATGTTGTTGTGTTGACGAAACCAGGGAGAGCCAGTAATAAGCCTCAAAGTTTTTGATGTATCTTTGAAGAATTTCTATGTTGGAATTGCTGGGCCGTACCCCCATAATTTAATCCGTAGGTCCATATTGTTTTAAAAATGTTTTAGTTAGAGCAGAATTTGGTTATTTAAACTTAGTGTAATCTCCTGACCTAACAACCAATGGCATTCTTTTTTGTTTTAATGTTTAGATGCTGCCTTTTCATTCGAATGTGCTCATTCCAAGTTAGTCTTTTATCCAAGTGGAAGTCCAAGATATTTTACAGAGTATGCTGACTCTCATTACTGTGTCCATTCAAATAACAGGTTGGGAGGACATTCCTTTCTTCGAAGACTAAATGAAACATGGCCAGATTTTTCGGCATTAACCTTAATATTCCGCTTTTTGTACCATTCTTTGCATTCTGTAATTTAATTGGTTTTGGATTTTTTTATTTAGTAAACCTTTTTTGTGGAATTTATTAGTCGCCAATATTGCTGTGTCATCTGCGTAACGTTGCTAATGTTACCTTCATCCATTAAGGCATCGTTCAGCTTTGTGAAAATTGTATAAAGCTACAGGCCGCAAGCACACTGCCTTTGAGGAATCCAGCTTTAATTTTTTCCAATTTCTGAAATCAATATCATTGATGCTAACGAACGCGCGATGGAGAAGAATGTTCTCTCATGGTAAATATGACTTTTAAAACAGATAAAATGGTGAGGGTAAACAAATCGCTTAAGTTTGTACAGCAATCCTTGAGAAAATTTTTCTCTAGAATAAAATTTTTTTACAGAAATAAAAAGAAATAACATTTTGACAATGTTTTCTATAAAAATAAAATTTTGGTAGATTATTTTTGGCTCGAGTGGCAACCATGATTATGAACCGATAAGGACCAATTTTTGTGTGATTGGGGATCGGCCTATATATAACTGTAGACCAATACCATGGACCAATTTTGGCATGGTTATTAGCGGCCTATACTAACAGCCACGTTTACAAATTTCAACCGGATCGGATGAATTTTTGCTCCATTTAAAGAGGCTCGAGGAGATCAACATCTGGGGAACGGTTTATATGGGGCTATATATAAATTATGGGCCCGATGTGGAACCAAATTTTTGCATGGTCCATTAGAAAACATATACAAGCACTTGTACGGAAATTTAGCCGGATCGGATGAAATTTGCTTCTCTTAGAGCAATTCGCAAACCAAATTTAAGGTCCGCTTATATGGGCGCTATACGTATAAAGTGGAGACCGAATATGGGCCCATTTTCATACGCATCGCGACCTACATCAATAACAATCTACTTGTGCCAAGTTTTCAAGTCGATAATAGGCTTGTTTTCGTTCGGTAAGTTAGCGTGTATAACACATCGAAGTAATCGGAATTTCGCGACATAATTAAGTATCATATATTCTTGATCAGGGAAGAAATTCTAAGACGATATAAGCCTGTCTGTCTGTTGTAATCACGCTACAGCCTTCAATAATGGCGCTATCGTCCTGAAATTTGAGATGAGCTATATCGGTCCAAGTTTTGATATAGTCCCCAGTATAAACCGACTTCCCGATTTGGGGTCTTGGGCTTTAATAAAAACCGTTTTTTATCCAATTTGCCATGGAAATTGGAAAATCTAGAGGTAATTTTGAGACCATAAAGAGGTGGTGTCGAAAAATGGTCAGTAATCGGTCCATGTTTTGGTATAGCACCAATATAGGGCCGATCTCCCCGATTTTGCTCTTGGGCGTCTAAAAACTGTATTTTCCTATCCGATTTGCCTGAAATTGAAAATTAGTAGGTCTTTTAGGATCATAAATTGGTGGTGTCGAAAAATGGTCGTATCGGTTCGGCATGTTTTGGTATAGGCGCCCCGATAGTAGACCGGTCTCCCGATTTTTTTATTCTTGGGCTTTCTATAACTGTATTTTATTACCCGAGTTTGCCGTAAATTGGAATCATAGAGGTATTTTGGGGACCACAAATAGGTGTGCCGGAAATTGAAGTGTATTGGTACTTTTTTGGTATAAACCCCCATAATAAGACGCGATCTCCCGATGTTACTTGCTTGGGCGTCTAGAGAATATATTTTTCTAGCCGATTTGCTTGAAATTGAAATCCTAGAGGTATTTTTAGATCAACAAATAGGTGTGTCGCAAATGGTAACCTAATCGGTTCAAAATGTTTAAAATACCTCTAGACTTTCTAAATTTCCGCAAATTGGATAAAAACTACGTATTCTAGAAGCCCCAGGAAATAAAAGACGGGAGATATGTCTATATGGGGGTTATACCAAAACATGAACCGATAGGTACCATTTGCGACACACCTATTTGTGATCTAAAAATACCTCTAGATTTTCAATTTCAAGCAAATCGGCTAGAAAATATATTCTCTAGACGCCCAAGAAGTAACATCGGGAGATCGGTCTATATGGGGGTTATACCAAAAAATGTACCAATACACTTCAATTTCGGCACACCTATTTGTGGTCCCAAAAGTACCTCTTAGATTTTCCAATTTCGGGCAATCGGGTAAATAAAGTAGCAGTTTTATAGAAAGGCCCAAAGAATAAAAATCGGAGACGCGGTCTATTCGGGGGCTATACGGCCAAACACTGGAACGCGATACCGGACCAATTTTGCGACACCACAATTTATGATCCTAAAAAGACCTATAAGATTTTCAAATTTCAGGCAAAATCGGATAGAAAATACAGTTTCTAGACGCCCAAGAAGCAAAATTCGGGAGATCGGCCTATATGGGGGCTATACGCAAAGAACATGGACCGATTACTGACCATTTTGCCGAACACACCTCTTTATGGTCTCAATACTCTAGATTTCAATTTCAGGCAAATTGATAAAAACGGTTTTTATAAGCCCAAGCCCCAAAATGCGGCGAAGTCGGTTTATATGGGGACTATATCAAAACCTGGACCGATATAGCTCATCTCAAATTTCAGGACGATAGCGCCATTATTGAAAAGGCTGTAGCGTGTTACAACAGATACAGACAGGCTGTATATCGTCTTAAGAAATTTCTTCCCTGATCAAGAATATATATACTTTATATAGTCGAAATCGATACTTCGAATGTGTATACACGCTAACTTCCGAACGAAACAAGCTATCGACTTGAAACTTGGCAACAAAGTAGTTGTTATTGTGTAGGTGGATGGTATTGAAAATGGGCTCATGATCGGTCCACTTTTACGTATAGCGCCCATATAAGGCGGACCCTTAATTTGTTTGCGATTGCTTCTAAGAGAAGCAAATTTCATCCTGATCGCGGCTGAAATTTCGTAACAAGGTGTTGTATATGTTTTCGCTAATGACCATGCAAAAATTGGTCTCACATCGGCCCAATTAATTATATATAGGCCCCATATAAACCGTTCCCAGATTTGATCTCCGGGAAGCCTCTTAAAGGAGCAAAAAATTCATCCGATCCGGGGTTGAAATTGTAAACGTTGGTGATTAGTATAAGGCCGATAATAAGCATGGCCAAAATTGGTCGCATATTGGGTCTAGGCAGTTATATATAGGCGATCCCCAATCACACAAAAATTGGTCCTATCGGTTCATAATCATGGTTGCCACTCGAAGCCAAAAAAATCTACCAAAAAATTTTATTTTTATAAGAAAAACATTTTGTAAAATGTTAATTTCTTTTTATTTCTGTAAAAAAATTTTATTCTAGAGAAAATTTTCTCAAGGATTGCTGTTAGCCAAACTTAAGCATTTGTTACCCTCACGCCATTTTATCTGCTTTTTAAAGTCATATTTACGTGTATGAGAGAACATTCTTTGGTTAGCATCAATGATAATTGATTCAGAAAATTGGAAAAAATTCAAGCCTGGAGTTCCTCAAGGCAGTGGTGCTTGGCCTGTGCTTTATACAATTTTCACAGCTGACATGCCTGTAATGGAATGAGGTAACATTAGCAACGTACGCAGATGACACGCAAAATATTGGCGACATAATAATGTCACAAAAAGGCTACTAAAAAAAAATCCAAAACCAATTAATACAAATGGCAAGATATGGTACAAAAAAGTGGAATATTAAGGTTTAATGCCGAAAAATCTGGCCATGTTTCATTTAGTCTTCGAAGAAAAGGAATGTCCCCGCTCCACCTGTATTGAATGGAAGCAGTAAATAGAGTCAGCATACTCTGTAAAATATCTTGGACTTCACTGTTGATAAGAAGACTAACTTGGAATGAGCACATTCGAATGAAAAGGCAGCATTCTAACATTAAACAAAAAGAATGCATTGGTTTGTTAGGTCCAGAGATCTACAAACTAAGTTTAAATAACAAAAGTTCTGCTCTATAATAACAATTTTAAGAACCAATATGGACCTACCGGAATTCAAGTTATGGGGTACTGCCAGCAATTCCAACATAGAAATTCTTCCAAAGATACCAATCAAAAAAACTTTGAGGCTTATTACTGGCTCGTCCCTGGTGTTGTCAAGCAACAACAACATTCACAAGAGTCTCAAGCATTCAAATCTTGTTAAAGACGAAATTATAAAAGTTTAGTAGTAATTATCTGAATAGATTAAGTTATCACTCTAATGTATTAGCAATTAATTTGTTAGATGATACCGATGAAGTAAGAAGACTGAAAAAAGGCGACATGTTCTTGGAATCTCCCTTTTATTTAAGTAAAGCTTAACTATCAATGTCATGTAAATATTAGATATTTTAAAGAATATATTGTTAGGTTCAATGGAGCCTAAACAATTCAGTTTAAGATATGTAACAAAAAATTTGCTTAATGTTTTGTAGAAAAATAGATTGCAAATAAACAGAATTAAAAAAAAAAAAAAAAAAAAAAAATGTTATTTCTATAGAAATTTTGTCATATAAATTTTAATTTCTATAGAAAATTTTGTCAAAATTTATTTCCTATAGAACATTTTGTCAAAATTTTATTTCTATAGAAAATTTTGTCAGAATTTTATTTCTATAGAAAATTTTATCCAAATTTTATTTCTATAGAAACTTTTTTCCAAATTTTACTTCTATAACAAAATGTTGTCAAACATTTTGTCAAAATTTTATTTCTATAGAAAATTTTATCCAAATTTTATTTCTATAGAAATTTTTTTCCAAATTTTACTTCTATCAGAAAATGTTGTTACAATTTTTTTTTATAAACTTAATTATTACGTATTTAATCGGCCTTTTTAGTTTAATATATACCACGTATGGACTATGTGGTATATATTACGGTGTTAGGAGTTTTAAGATACGCTTGCCCATCGCCAAGTGTTACTGCACCCAGTAATTCGATTGTGGATGACAGTCTTCAGTAGAAGTTTCTACGCAATCATGGTGGAGGGTACATAAGCTTCGCGCTGCCGAACTTACGGCGTATATATTGTCATAAAATTAGGGTTATTTTACTCTAAAAAGAAATTTATAAGGAAGGGGAATTTCGTTTGTCTAAACTTTCGTTCCGGAGGAAGGGAGTCGTGGGTTCGAACCCAGTTTCGACCAAACACCAAATAGTTTTACAGCGGTGGATTATCCCACCTCAGTAATGCTGGTGACATTTCTGAGGGTTTCAAAGCTTCTCTAAGTGGTTTCACTGCAATGTGGAACGCCGTGCGGACTCGTCTATAAAAAGGATGTCCCTTGTCATTGACCTTAACATAGAATTGGGCAGCACTCATTGGTAAGAGAGAAGTTCACCACTGGACTGAATAGTCTAAGTGAGCCTGAAATATCGGGCTGCTACTATACCTAACCTAACCTTCGTTCCGGACGAAAGTATGTTTTCCTTTTCTTTCAAGAATTATAGAAAATCGTCGAACAGTAATAGTTAAAGAATATAAATACACGGAACTGGATTGTCCTTATTTATGGCGGAGGTTTTATTTTTCAAAAGAGGCTTAATTCAGGACATGTTGTGGTTTAAACTTTCGCTTGCATTATTTTCCATATTATGACTGTACAAACGCTTAATTTTTCCGTTGCCAAAGTTAAAATATTAACAATATTTTTGGAAAAATGAAATATTTATATAGGTTGGTGAAAGTAAATTGTAATGCAATGATTAGCATGCCTGTTTTGTATATAAAAGGTCATAATCAGACAGAGTCCACCTCTAAGTAATGATGGTAGCATTTCGGAGTGTTTCAAAACTCTCACGTAATGTGAAACGCCGTTCGGACTCGGCTAAAACATGGAATGGAGTAGTTAAACGGCTTCATAAATTTTTAACGCAAAAACAAACAAAAAAACTTAAATATCAAAATTTTTAACAAATCCAGAATACATATCAAATTAAAGATGGTTGAGATATGCTGATACTTTTTTTTGCGAAACATATGAAAGATTACATCTTATCCAAAAGTAATATCGAATTGCCTATGACATGAACAGTTTTCAGATAAAAAACACAAAGCGGCAATTGTTGAATCTCATGAATCTAATACAAATGGTCAATAGTTGTATTGTTGACTTGGCATTTTCGCTTGAATGCCGGATTATAGTATTTCATTGTCTATGGATTCTATACTGTCCCATTTTCAGTCATTGACAAATATCACATGCACCTCAATCGATATAGATAAAGGTCTTTAAGTGTTCCATATCGATTTGCGTGTTCTTATGCTGTCCCCATGTGTAATCTCCTTTTTGGAATCTTCCTAGCACTCTCCGCATAGCCGGATTGATTGTCCTTGCCAAGGATTTCGCCATATGCCCACAAAAGAGCTTGAATGGCAACATCACTGAATGGGAATGTGCATATGTTGTTATTATAATTGTTTGCTACATTTGCATTGTTTGCGAATGCTTGAGGAGGACCAATGCCATTTCTGAGGATTCAAGTGACATTCCATCGGATATGTCAATGCAGCACACATACGCATGCATCTACATTCATTCGCAAAAGTATTCCAAAGTATCCGATTTCATTGTAAGAATGACATCTTTGCCTAATACTCGATACGAATGGGCTAGGAAGAGCGCATCAAGTACAGAATGTTTTGCAGACTGTTTTTCTTGGGAATCTCTTGTCTACCCTTATTCATCTCAAAACGAAATCATCTTCTTGGCATTTCTTATCGATTTGTGTTTGCTGTAATTGGAACACAACCACATATGATTTCAATTGCTTGGGACAATACTGATTCTGATTTAGAGATGCGGGCAAATGAAATATGACGAATATTTAATAAATATGCCGTGCTGTCATATCGACTCCTTGACGACAATCAAAATAGAATCGTAGGCCAATGTAAAGGAAGAGTATTTTGAAATTTAATTGCGGACTAAAAATCGAGTCCTATTCAAATTTTTCGAATTACCTTTTCATATTCGATCATTATACGACACTTTTCTCATTGAACTGCATTGTGGCGGCAATCCACGATGTCAAGACAAAGTCTGAAAAGAACAATTTCCTTTTGTCTTGGGGATTATTTCGTCGTTTTCCAATTCTTCTTTTCCCAACTCAGTTCGTGTGTGTAATCGCAGTTGCGCAAAAAATTGTTTTTGGCTATGAACTGGGAAACCATTGTATGTTCGCCCTACATCTTTTACTGACTACGACATGACAAAGAAATCAACCAGGGATTTGAAAAAGACGTGTTGATTATTAAAATGAGCTATAGAATGCCCCCTCTTGTCCTAGCAGCGAATAGATGGGAAGTGAATGGCAATGTGCCCATCTCCTGGCGAAATCATAATCAGACATTTTGATTGATTTGAAAAAAAAAACTTTTTCTTGTTGTGTTAAATTAGATTTGCTCAAAAGACTTTTCAGTTAAAACTTGCATCAAAATATGATTGTAGATAAACAATTCTTTTACCGAAGGCGTTCTTTAAGAATGTCATAAAATGGGAAAAGAATGAAATACCAATATCTGAATTCGAACATTCCCTTTGTCCATTCATTATACTAAATAAACGACACGTTTGATTTATTTTTCTAATTCGTACACCGAATTTAAAGAACTTGCGTGACAAAAAATTATGAACATTGTTAAATAATGGTCCAGTTTTTGAAATGCGATGCTTCGTTTGCATACCAATTTATCAAATAATGTCTTGTAATGGATACACATACAGGAAGACTATGGTGCTGGTCAAGTCCTGTCTCAGTCTTCAAGAAGAAAAGAACAGCAATTAATGACTAAGAAACATAATTTTCATAAAGCGCGAAGAACCGTCATCAATATTTGAACATTACAAAGGAAATCCATTCCAATAAATTGGGAAAATATATGACATTAATATATTTATGGTAATTTTTGTACGTAATCGATACCAGTGTACTGTTTTGTCCATCGGAATATGACTCAACATTTCCAAATAGGGAGGACAAGTGGTTGATCTGCCACCTTTGACAACAAGTTTTATTTTTGGAGGCTTAAAAGCGAAAAAACTACTTTAAACAACTCGAAAAACACGATTTACTTGTTCCACTTCCGATGCTGATTTTAGAAACGAAATCTATCGATAGTTATGACGATTTTTCATTCCCAATTAATACTCACTATTCAATATAAAGGAATTTTGGGTAATAATTGTCCAATTGTTATGCTAGGGAAACGGTCTCCCCATACTTCTTGCCATGTTTGGTTTTCGTCTATATAGCAGATAATTACAATTGCCTACAAGTTTTCTGCCAGTAGGAAATTCAGGAACGTCATGCAGCATCAGATAGAAAGCTAACGTCTCGAGAAAGCGTTTCACTTTGCGCACACCACGGATGAAAAAGGACTGTTTTTCCATATATGTTTGGCTATAAAGCATTATATGTTTGGAAATACAAATTTTTAAACAACAATATTTTTGAAGTGCAACATATAATGTTCATAACTAGCATAACATGTTTGGTGACATATATGTTAATATGTTAAGAACATATTATGTTTGGGAACATAAAATGTTTGTAAATATAATATGCTTGGATGCAAACATATATTAATTTTAGAAATAGCCTATGAAACATATATTGTGTTTAGTAGCTTGGAGGCGGCTTATTTTAACAGGGAGCGATATTGAATTTAAGTTGGTGGGTTGTTGGGCTTGTTATTACAAAATTAAACATTTTATTTTTCCTTGGGCAAGTTGATGCTGCTACTTCTTTGATCCTTACAAACTGAGTGGTCGCGCTGTTCGAATCACCGTCGCGGCAAAAGGTAAAAATTAAAATAAAAAATCATAACAATTGAAGTAATTTCTTTAACAAATGTTTGCGTATGCACAGAAAAAAGTGCTAAGAAAACTAAAAAATCTGCGTGGAAGTGATGGGAAAAAGATGTGGGGGAATATACAATTAGGCAGAAACAAAATTTTGAGCCATTCAAGGTCGAAAACCTATGTTGTTAGCAGCCTTATATTACCTGTTTATTTTCGT
>PGFW01011941.1:2296-18744 GCA_003123925.1 Haematobia irritans | reverse complement strand
ACTGTGGTCAGTTTTTCAATTAGAAGAACACAAAAGCGCTAGATTATCCTGCAAGGACAAACCAAAACAAAAGACTAAAGCACCAAACTTTATTTGCCTCTTGAAAATTTCTTCTACGACGATTTAAAAGTAATGAAGTGGGGGCGATGTAAATTTAATTCAGAATTAGAAAAATTATTAAATTTCAATTTTGTTACACTGGAAAAAAAATATTGACTTATAATTAATATCAAGAAGTAGTAACAACTTACATTTTTCTGCAAGGCGTGGTATCTCTAGAAGCCAAACCAAAACTAAACAACAAAGTTATTGCCTTTTGAAAATTCGCTCTATGATTTAATTTAATTCATAATAGAGAAATTAACAAATCTTCGTTATGTATTTACTGACAAAATATTGACTTAGAGTAATATGAAAAATTATTGCAACCTCTATATCTTACCGTACACGGGAGCCACCTGTGCCGTGCAATTGGTTAGGCATGCCCGCCTTGCTCTCATTACCACACAGGTCGTGGGTTCGATCCCTGCTTCGATCGCACACCAAAAAGTTTTTCTAGCTATTCGATTATCCCACTCCCTCTAGCCTAATGCTGGGTGGACATTTCTGTGAGGGTTTCAAAGTTCTCTATAGTTGCGTATTACGCAATGTGGAATTCCGCTTGCGGACCGGCTATAAAAAGGAGTCCCTTGTCTATTAGCTTTAACATGGAATAGCCGCAGCACTCGTGATAGTAGAGAACCGCGTCCTCTCACCAAGTGGTATCACAACTGGGCCTGAATAGCTAAGTGAGCCGGATGCATCGGGCTTGCACCGAACCAACACATATAACCTAGATACGACTATTATATATGAATATTTTGCATGGAATTATATATAATTATATATTATATATATAAGAATTTCTACCAACTACTGTATATATTATGTAGGTTCTATATTATATATGTTGGTAATATTTTGCAAAATATACCTCTCCACTAGAGGTACTTATTCACATTAAAAAATACAATTATGCCAAATTATTCTATACAAATACGATTTTGACAACAATTTTTTAGTAGAAATAAAATATATATATAATAATATAATTTTCTAGAGAAATACAATTTTGAATCTACATACATTTCTCCTATAACCAATTATAATTTCCTGAAAAATACTCTTCGCTATATTCAGAACTCACTCAACATCCTTCTTTGCGCACAAATTTTCTATAGAAATAAACTTTTGACAAAATTTTCCATAGAATTACAACTTTTGATAAACACCTTCCTATAGAAATAAAATTTGACCCTCAACAATTCCTTCTACCTATATTTAGACCAACTAAACAATTGCATTCAAAATTTTCTATCAGCTTAATTTAAAATTATTTGTGACTACAATTTCCATTCGTATCAGAAGTAAAATTTGAACAAATTCTATAAGAAATAAAAACTTTTGACAACAATTTTTGAAATTCAACATTTAATATTTTGGACACCAATTTCATTCTATATAAATAATAATTTTGACAACATTTGCTAGAGAAATAAAATGTTGACAAAGTTGTCTATAGAACACTACCTCAAAATACTTTCGTGAAAAACCACACCCATTACATCATTCTATAGCGAAATTAAAAATTTTGCTACTCGAAATTCTTTATAGATAATAAAACATTTGTATCTTCATACCCACCACAATCTCACTTCCTTCCGCTAACTAGACATACACATACAGTATCTCCTCTCTTATCTTGGAAAACTCAATACCACATCTTTTACGACCAATATTACACTCTTTCTTTCCTATTACCGAAATAAAACTTTGACAAAATTTTTATAGAAATAAAAATTTGACAAAACTTTTCTATAGAAATTTAAAATTTTACAAATTTTCTATAGAAAGTATAATTTTCTGTGTTGCTTTTCTTGATTTCAGCTTAAATACCATTATACATTGACTAAACTACAAGTGTATCCTTAACAACAGAGGAAAAAATGTTTTGTTCAAATTTTATTTGGGCAAGCCTATAAACTGCAAGATTGGTTTGGTATTAACGCCACGTTTCGAATTACCACATTCCTTCATCATCCTCTCATCTTGCAGCGCAAAACTATCAACCAATTACTCATAATAAACTTCGACAGTACTCATTAACACCCAACAATGAACACACATTGAACCTCCGAAAAAAGGTTCAAAGTTAGGGATGCTAGATGAGGAATGTAGTAATTCCGACAACGTGCGTCCATCCAAATCACTCTCAGTCTATAGGCTTTGCCCAAATAAATTGACAAACATTATTTTTCCTCTGTTGGTTAAGCCTTACACTTGTAGTTTACCAATGCATGTTCAAGCTGAAATCAAAAAACAACAAACGAATGAAACTTAAAGAACAAAACCAAAAATAACAAAAACAAAACGCCCCAATGAAATAAAATGTTGACAAATTTTTTATAGATATAACATTTTGAAAAAAATTTTCTATAGAAATCAAATTTTGACCAAAATTTTCTAAATAAATAACTATTTTGACAACATTTTCGTATAGCAAATAAAATTTTTGACAACATTTTCTACGATATAAAATTTTGACAAAATTTTATATAAACATAAAATTTTGCACAACATTTCTAAAGAAATAAATATTTTTTTGAACATAAATTTTCCTATGAAATAAAATTTTCTATAGAAAAATTTTGGCAAAATTTTCTACAGAAATAATTTTTAACAGAAATACAATTTATATACAAATAAAAAATTTGACAAATTTTTCAACGAAATAATATTTTTGACAACATTTTATATAGAACATAAAATATTACACAATTTTTCTAATAAGAAATAAAATTTTGAAAAATTTTTTATAGAAATAAAACTTTGACAAACTTTCTATAGAAATAAATTTTGATAGATAAATTTCTATAGAAATAAAAATTTTTGAGAAAATTTTCTAAGAAATAAATTTTGAGAAAATTTTCTATAGAAATAAAATTGAGAAAAATTTTCTACAGGAAATAAAATTTTGAACAAATATTTATATAGAAATAAAATTTTTGACAAATTTTTTCCTATAGGAAATAAAATTTTGACAAAAAATTTTCTATTAGAAATAAAATATTTGACAAATTCTATAGAAACAAAATTTATTATAGAATAAAATTTTCTAAGAAATAATATTTTGACAAATTCTCTATAAAAATAAAAATTTTTGACAATTTTTCTAAAAGAAATAATATTTTGACTAAATTTTCTACAGAAAATAAAATGTTGACAACATTTTTCTATAGAAATTCAAATTTGACAAAAATTTTCAATAGAAATAAATTTTGACAAAAATTTCTCTAGATTATAAATATCTTGACAAAATTTTCATTGAAATTAAATTTTTTGCAAAAAAATTCTTTTGTTCTGGTAGTTTTTTGGTACATTTTTCTCCAAATAGCTGGTAGATTTATTTTTGATCTCTAGCGGCAACGGTGCTTAGGAGCCCATTTTCAAAAAGAGCTTTCTATAGTTCGGCGCTACAAGTCTTTACAATAGAATTTTTATATTTCATATTAAAAAAAATAAAAAAGAATATACCCCACCTTTTTTGCCAATAATATTTTTATGTTTTACTTATTTTATGTTCACCTAATTTCTAGAGCCTTACCAATAACTTGATGATGTTCCACACAAGTTTAGGGAGAAATTGAAGCTCCATTCTTTTTAGGCGCAATTAAGAGTAAATAATCATCGTTAATGATTGACATTCGAAAACATTATACAAGATGCTTCTAAACCAATTAAAAAAAAGTATGTACACAAAAAAAATTAAAAAAATATCACACATACTCCTTTAATGGACAAGAACATGAATATTACTGACCTCAAAGCTCATTTAATAGTTTATTGGCCAATGGTATAGACATTGCACTTCTAAAGTTTGAATACATTTATCTAATCAATAAATTAGATTTCTCTTGATATGTGAATTAGTAAATGCATTTCGCATTTTTATCAAGTCATGAGTTAAACAGGAAAACAGCATTTGCACCATGCTACAGCGGGCCCAATTCATTTAATATAACATTCAAAAGTCTTTCGGTATTTTTGTCTTTCGTAACAAATCAACGTATTGAATTTTATTGTGATAAAGGTCTTTTCCAAGCACTGTTATGAAGAAAAGCAAATTTTATGGAGATTTTGTGGTTAAGTTGAATAATGAGTTTTCGATAATCACCTTAGATATTGAATGTAAACGTCCAGGCATTATTAAAATAGCAATATTTACTAAAATACACTTCATTTCCAAAACATTTGTGTATGCATGAACTTTCGACTTAAATTTGAGGGTCTGTAGGCTATCTTCGACTGTCAATGCTTCATAGTGTGTCCACATTATGATATCAAACAAAGTTCAATTCATATAACAGTCATTAAAATCACTTGAAATTACATAGAAAAAAGATAAACTGTTTTATTGCCCAAAAATTAACTACTACTAAATTGTACTCCACTCTGAAAAATTTTACCAATGCGTTGTTTTTTTTTTTTAAAAAAAAGAAAATTTAAAACCTGATATAATTTTAAAAAAAGTGATCCTGAGTACTAAAAGCCATTGTTTTAATACTATTTTAGTTTATATTATTATGTTTGTAGTCAAAATTATTTCCCAATTGGAGATAATTCTTAATATTTTAGTTCACCGTATCCTTCCATTCTGAAAACCAAATTCGAAAAGATTTCGGAACAATTCATTTCTTAAAGTACGGGTCAGGGACGTCTGGCGACAAAAACTGAAGTACTGATTAATCAGTCCATGGTCCACCCACGTGCCTCTTACATTTCAAAAAACATCGGACTACTTGTTTTTTCGTTTATATTACCAGAAATCGGGGCGGTTATGCGAGATGTAACACGGACCCGGACTTAACAAACGTCGCGGTAGGGGATGTTCCCTGTTTTTCAACCAATGGGGGGATATTAACTTTGTCATTTCCGCTGAATCAATCGATTACTCTAAGACCCATAAAGTATGATAATATTCGGGTCATGGTAAATTCGAGTCGATCTGGCATGTCCGTCTGTGTTGAAATCACGCAAACTTCCGAACGAAATCAAGCTATCGACTTGAAACTTGGCACACGTAGTTGTTATTGATGTAGGTCGGATGTATTGCAAATTACGTTTTACGTATAGCCCCCATATAAACGGACCACCAAATTTTAGCTTGAGAATCCTCTATGAAGAAGCTAATTTTCATCCGATCCGGCTGAAATTTGGTCACATTGTTAGCCGTTTAGCGTTAGGTACTATTCAGTCCATGTGTGATACCACATTGTGAATTCTCTCTTAAAATCACTGAGTTGCTTACCCATTCCACTGCTTAAGCTCAAATGACAATGGACCTCCTTTTTATATAGCCGAGTCCGAACGGCGTGTTCACATTGCAGAGAAATCACTTAGAGGAAGCTTTGAAAACCCTCAGAAGATGTCACCAGCGATTACTGAGTGGGATAATCCACCGCCTGAAAACTTTTTGGTTTCGGTCGAAGCCAGGCACATCGAATCACGAAATTTGTTACATTGTGTCAAGCATATGGTCTTTAACAACATGCAAAATTGGTCCACATCGATCCATAATTTATATATAGCCCCCAATTGGCACCTGGTCAATGGTTAGCATGCCTCCTTGCATACACAAGGTCGTGGGTTCGATTCCTGCTATCGACGAATACAAAAAGTTTTCAGCGGGATTACCTCCCACCTCAAGTAATGCTGGTGACATTTCTGAGGGTTTCGCAAAGCTTCTCTTAAGTGGTTTTCACTGGAATGTGGGCAACGCCGTTCGGACTCGGCCTATAAAAGGAGCGTCCCTTTGTCATTGGATGCTTAACATTGATAACTCGGGCAGCACTCAGTCACCACTGTGGTATCACAATGGATTCTGATATAGTCTAATGTTGACCTGACTTTTACATTTCGGGCTGCCACATAACCTAACCTAATGTACTTAGCCCTAGTATAACTGATCCACCCGATTTGGCTTGCGGAGGCCTCTAAGAGAGCAAATTTCATCCAATCCGCTGAAATTTGGTACATGGTGTTAGTATATGGTCTCTAATGACCCATGCAAAAATTGGTCCACGTCGTCCATAATTATAATATAGCCCCCATATAACGATCACCAGATTTTTGACCTCCGGAGCCTCTTGGAAGACCAAAATTTCATCTGATTCAGCTGAAATTTGGAACATGGTTGTTAAATTATATGGCCTCAAACACTCATGCCCAGAAAATTGTCGAAAATCGGTCCATATATTATTATATACCCATATAAAACCTCCGAGCCATAAGAGAAGCAAAATCCTCCGATTCGGTTGAAATTTGAGTACGTGATGTTAGTATATGGTATCCAACAAACCATGCAGGAATTGCGTTCAAATCGAGTCCATTATTATATATTGCTCCCTATATAACAGCGAATCCCCAGATGACCTCCGGTGCCTTTAGGAGAAGCAAACATTCATCGATCTGGTGAAATTTGGTACGTGTTGGTAGTATATGATAATTTAACAAACTCATGCCCAATAAGTAGTCATATCTGCAAAAATCATTATATAGCCCTGCATGTAAGACCCCCGCCGATCCGAAGATTTGGTTTTTGGAGCCTTCTTGGAGGAGCAAATTTATCCGAGTCAGTTTAATAAGTGTACATTGAGCCAAGATATATGGCCGTTAACAAAACCATGCCTAACTAGGTCCATATCGGTTCTTTACAGTTACTCTATACTTAGCCTCTCAGGATAAATCGATCCCCAATCCCACAAAAAATTCGGAGTGTTACAGAAGCTTTTAAGAGCCTTACCACAAACCCACATAATTCGATTGTGGATTGAACACGTCTTTCGAGAAGTTAAGTACATAAAAATTTACCATTCATAATATTATGTTAAATGTTGGACACGTCGAGAACACGTGTGTTCCCAAACATAAAACCGGAAAATTAAGCACCCCTCTACGTTGCCTGTGAATTTCATGTACAATTTAAACTTTATTTTACTTAAAAAAGTCTTGCGGGCAGTGATTCAGTCTCTGTAATAACTCACTTAAAATAACCTTTCACCGAGGTTCCCATTATTATCGACATATCCCTCTACTTTCTATTTTCTAAGTAAATCCTCACCATCACGATATCGTAAAGTTTTCGTACCCTAATATTCATTTTCACAAACCTACCCAACTTGACTATTACCCTTCCCCAACCAGGACATCCAAAACATTCATATACCTGTATAAATCTTATCATCTTCTCCCATTGTTCAAGTAAATTCGCGAGAAGGTTAGATTTTGCTCTTATTTTAAAGGACGTCACTTTCACTGCAAATTCAAGAAAATCTCAAACTTTTCTTCAAAGTTTTCATAGTGCGGGCAAGGAGAAGTATCCCGTTCCAGATATCAAAAAATGCTCAAGTACACCATATTGATTCATAAACCAACCATACGGCCTTTGTTAAATTTCAACTGTAAACTTGAGAATTTCTAGTTTTTTTCAGTTTATGAGGAGGTCTTCCTCCCGTCAAACTTATCGTATTTCCCCCACCACGATATCAAAAAATGGAAGTACTCTATTTTCACCACATGATTACCTCTATTTTTCTCCGAACATTTTCATGTGAAAAACCATAAAACATATTTTAAACAAAAGCAACTGCGATGAATTTCAAAAATATACATTTTTGTAATGTTGCGCTGCCATCTAAAACAAGTAGAGATAAAGTCTAAACTCGGGGGGGCGACTATATTATACCCTTGTATATGATGGAAGCTATATTCTAAATCTGAACCGATTCTGCAATTTCAATTTTGGCACACAAGGACTATATACCAATTGTATTCTTGTGCAAAAATTTCGAGCCTTAATCAGGAAAAACTCTGGCTTCTGGGTCCATATAAGTGCATATTGGGGCGAAGATATTATATGGAGCTATATCTAAATTTGATTCGATTTACAACAAATTTGGCATCAAGCATACAATGCTACATCTACTGCCTGGCCAAAATGTCAAGCCAAATTGGGCCAAACTCTGGCTTTTAGGACCCATATAGTCCATTATCGGGCGAAAGATATCATATGGAGCTATATTAAACTGAACCGATCAATCAAATTTGGCACACAAGACTATACTGACCATGTTTTTTTTACTCCTAGTAAATTTCAAACCAAATTTCGGCCACAAATCTGGCTGTCTGGGGCCGATATAGTCATATCGGCGGAAGATATATCATGCGGGAGCTAATCTAAATCTTGAAACCGATTTCAAACCAAATGGCCACGCTATAGATACAATTGCAGCTAACATCTACTCCGTGCAAAAATTTCAACCAACGAATTGGACCACAAACTCTGCTTTAGAGCCATATGTAGTCCATATTCGGGCGACAACGAGATTTCTATATGTGGAGCGGCAATCAAATCCTGATAGCCGTTTCAAATCAATTTTGCACACTTGACTATACTGACTATTATGTACGTCCTAGTGCAAAATTTCACGGCTAATCGCTGGATAAAAACTCGGCTTCTGGAGTCCCATATAAGTCCATATCGGGCGAAAGATATAATGGCAGCTATATCTAAATCTGGAACCGATTTCAATTTGAAATTTTGCAGCACTCCTGGCTAGTACTGACTAAGTGCTTATATTTACCAAAATATTCAAGCAAATCGGTATAAAACTCTGGCTGCTGGCTCCATATTAGTCGGCATATCTGGGCCGAAAGATATATAATGGTAAGCTATATCTAAACTGAACGATTTCTCCAAAAATCAATAGGGTTCCATTTCTGACACAAATAGGAACATGTGCCAAATTAGGCGAGACGGTTAAATGGCGACCTTAAGGATTTGATCACAAAAATGTGTTCACAGACAGACGGACGGACAGACGGACAGACGGCATGGTTTATTATCGACTCAGGGACCCACCCTGAGCATTATTTGCCAAAGACCATCCATGTGTCTATTCCTCGTCTCCTTCTGGGGTGTTACAAACAATGCACTAATTTCCCCGCTTTTCCCGTGTGAATCTTTTCTTAAATTTTCTTTGCTAAACCTCATGGGCCTCGAGACCTGTCCAACGAATGCCAAAAACGTAGAAATCTGGCTCTGCGTCTGGAGTTATTGCGTCAGGAAGGAAAACCCGACTTATTTTTATATATTAGAGATTGGATATTTTTTATGTCGAATCATATTTTATGTATTTTCGATATCCCAGTTTTACATATCCTGCTTTTCTATGAACCGGTTATATCTTCCAGAATATCTTATATATTTTGTTTGTCGGTGTAATTAATTCTATGTCAAATACTAATATCACAATACAAAATCACGAATTATTTGAAAATTATTTAATTTTATCAATCGAAGGTGCGGAATTTCTAGAAGCTAAATTATTTCAAATTAAACTTCGAAAAACAACAGCATCTTGGTTTGATAGATAAGCATCTATTCCAATTATACCTCAACAAAGAAACAAATAAATTACAATTGCTATTTTTAATAAACTAAACTAAACAGGCAAATCGATTTGTAGCAAATTAAATGACAAGACAAAAACCCATAGCAAAGGAATTTTTATAGATGCTGAATCTTAAAAAAAAAATCCCTTAATTTATTAGCAAAACTAAAAACAAACACAAATCCACAAAAAAAAACACTCCACCGTAATAGTAATTTTAGAAAATTATAAAAACAAACAAAATTGTATTGTAAGAAAATAGGTAATAACACTAATGTTAATGATAATGAAATGCAATTAATTGATTTTTTTGTAGTTGAATATTTTTCTATATAGCCCAGAAAATCCCACTATTCATACCGACAATTGTTAATAACAATAAAACATAAATTATTTATAAATTAACAAACACCAAAAGATATAATGAAGAAAAAATCCAGGCCCCCCTTTTGTAATTCCGTTAAAATTTATCCGGCATCATCACACCATCACATTTAGTTTAAGAGCTCAATGGCTTTTCTGTCTGTGTAAAACACGCTATGTGTATTTGTAGTGTCTATAGTCAACCATTTGTTTTTGTAAATTATCAATGAACCTTTTTTATAGGTAATAACTGCAGTTGCTACTAAATTAGAAAAAATGGGTTAAAATGCGATCATTGGGCAATATTTTAAAAGTCGATTCAATTGATTTTTAGGGTTATGATTATTTGGCAGATAACATACAGCTCTTAGTGTTTTTGCTTGGTATCAACATTAAATTGGCCCCCTTTTTTGTGGTTAGTCCCAAATTTTTTCAACTGGTGGGTGTTTGTAAGCCATTATTTCCTCATTTTGAAATTGAGGCCATAGTTAAAGAGTAATTGAAAACCCCAAAATGAAATAATTCCATAACTCCTTTGTATGATTACTAATGGAAAAACATTAGGATCAATGAAATATAAAGCATTCGACAAACAACTTTCATTGATTTGTGGCTGGTGATGATGTTTGTGTCCTAAGTCTTTTGTTTACTTCGCTCGGGTCATCATTAATCAAAGTATGTAGCACAAGTTACATCAATTGTGGTATATCCAAATACATAATAACATTTTATTAATATTAGAAAAATAAAGATTTGTAATATATTTATAAGAGAGGGTACTTAACACGAAGTGTTACCAATTCGAAGGACCACATTTTTTTACGATCGTATTGTCTTGATCTTATTGTCTCGATACAAATACATATATAGGTTAGGTTAGGCTTAGGCTGAAAGTGACAGCCGATTTAAGTTCAGGCTCACTTGACTATTCCAGTTCATTGTGTACCACATTAACCCTCTAGCTGCCCGAATCCGCCTTTAGCGGGCTTCATTAATCAGGAATTTTGAATTTTAGAAAAACTCACCTTCAATGGCAACAAAATGGGTAAAATAAAAAGAGGAAACTTGAAAAACTGTTCAAGAGGCTTTGTACTTTACTTAATTTTACGCGTATTTTTTTTTTTATTATTTAGTTTCTTGCTGTGTGTCGATAACATACATTGAAAATTTAATCATCTCGGCAAAAGTTGGAGGCATTAGAGGGTACTAAGAAAGAAATTATTACTATCGGAACTTCATAGTTTTAAAACCGCTGAAATCTCTCGATTTATTTCTCTGTTGAACCAACCACATCTGTTCAAAAACATTAGCCAGCACTGCTTAAGTTAAGCGTTTTCCAGGGTCCGCCAAGTAATCTAAAGCTATAAGCAGGTTGGTCTGATAAGTCCCCGTCTAAGCAAAGAAAAAAGACCTTTTTATTGTCAAATTGTTTTTTGATATTCAACATAGTTTCCTTCAAGAGGCGATAAAACGATTAATAACGACTTCAATTTTTTGATACATGTTTGGTAGTACCCTCGGTTTTGCCCCTCAAAATTAGGCTCAGTTTTCGGCGTCACCCTCTTCTTGCAGTCAAATTTTTTCCTGCGAGCATCTTTTGAGGTCTGAAAACAAGGAGAAAAGTCGAGGTGGGGGGAGGGGAGAATACGGTGGGTGCGAAGCAATTCGAAGCCCAATTCATGAATTTTTGCCACCGTTCCATATGACTTGTGGCACGGTGCGTTGTCTTGTTGGAACAACACATTTTTCTTCTTCATATGGGGCCGTTTTGCCGCGATTTCGACCTTCAAACGCTCCAATAACGCCATATAATAGTCACTGTTGATGGTTTTTCCCTTCTTAAGATAATTGATAAAAATTATTCCATACGCATCCCACAAAACAGAGGCCATTACTTTGCCAGCGGACTTTTGAGTCTTTCCACACTTCGGAGACGGTTCACCGGTCGCTGTCCACTCAGCCGACTGTCGATTGAACTCAGGAGTGTAGTGATGGAGCCATGTTTCATCCATTGTCACATATCGAAGGAAAAACTCGGGTGTATTAAGAGTTAACAGCTGCAAACACCACTCAGAATCATCAACACGTTGTTGTTTTTGGTCAAAAAATTTTGCACAGAGCTTCCGCATATTGATGAATGATATGACCAACACGTTCCTTTGATATATTTAAGGCCTCTGCTATCTCGATCAACTTCATTTTACGGTCATTCAAAATCATTTTGTGGAGTTTTTTGATGTTTTCGTCGGTAACCACCTCATTCGGGCGTCCACTGCGTTCACCGTCCTCCGTGCTCATTTCACCATGCTTGAATTTTGCATACCAATCAATTATTGTTCATTTCCTGGGGCAGAGCCCGGAAACTCTTACTATCAAGCCAAGTTTTTGCTTCCACCGTATTTTTTCTCTTCAGAAAACAGTATTTTATCAAAACACGAAATTTCTTTTTTCCATTTTTTTTCACAATAACAAAAGTTGCTTCACAAAAGACGCTCTATCTCACAAACTAATTGACTTACAGACGTCAAATTTTGACACGAATCATTTGAAGGTTGGTACTACAGGGTGGCCCAAAAAGGACTGAAGGATTAAAAATAACTGACATTTTTTATACCCTTCACCACTACTGTGGTACAGGGTATAAAAAGTTTGTGCATTTGTATGTAACGCCAAGAAGGAGTAATCATTGACCAACCTTTTAGTATACGGATCGGCTTAGAATTAAATTTTGAGTCGATTTACCGATGTCCATCTGTCTGTCTGTTTGTCTGTCCGTCTGTCTGTCTGTTGATGTATTTTTGTGTGCAAAGTACAGCTCGCAGTTTTAGTCCGATTGTCCTAAAATTTGGTATAGGGTCCTATTTCGGCTCAAAGACTATCCGTATTTGATTTTGGAAAAAATTCGGTTCAGGATTTTAGAGTGATAGCTTGCACAAATAATATAATTTACCTTGGATGCTCTGGCATGTAATTTTGTCATATGATTGTTATTTATTATATTCGAGGCTGAGTCAACCGAATTCTTCCATCAGCAATTTTCCGTACATCCGATATTTATTTATTGATGGAAGGTTCTCGAAATAAATACTTTGACATAATTACTATAGGGGCAAACCGTTCTGTCTGTACCTTTTTTTTCTTTGTCAAATCTACCCGCATAGATCAATTAGCTCATTTTAACTAAACTCTCATTGTGAATGACCAACAGAGACTTTTAATACGTATTTAATTTACCAGTATCTTTGTCAGCTTAATTTAGACAAGGGAGTTGGATGCTCCGTCTATGTTATCCTTTACTGCCCAGATTGATTGCATTATGCCCGGGTTAAAGTGTGAATTGGAAAATTCGTTTCAGCTTTCATTGAGATATTAGCTTCTTTTTCAGTCCTTGACTATAGTATGAGCTTGTCATCAATCAAGAGCCATGCATTTTATTGCCCATCTTCGGCAACTTTTTTTCAAAATTTGGCCCACCACTTGACTTATTATTGTGCCATAAGGAGTTTAATGGTTGACTCTAAAAGTGCGCAATCACATAAGTGCAACAAATTTGCTGGGTTGTGAAATCAAACCTCTGGGGTTTGACTGTTACCGGTTATTGGATTATTCACGGCTCCATCGAGGTCCGCATACTTTCGCCGATTAGCAGCTTTATTATACCCTCATAATGGAGAGGTTATATCTATATGCCGTTGATCGTATGAAACCTTGATTTGCCAACAAATGTTAAAATTTTTTGAGGCAACACATTTGGGAACTATAGTACTATAATTGTTCTTATTTGATTGCGTGACGACAAAATTTTTTTGTTTATAATCGCGGTCCGAAAAGATTTTATGGGATATTAACACATCATCGTCTCTGGTACCCAATTAACATCTACTTTAGTTTGCCCAGATCATACGCTACTCCGCTATTTGGCCGCGGAGGCCAAATACTGTATATATCCGTATGGAGATCTTACTCTCTGTACTTATTTCGACTTTTTGAACTCTGACATCAGGATCTAGTCTATATACATTTATAACGTATGATTTAAGCCTAGAGTTTGCTATTAGTCTTGATCTATACTTATGTAGAAACACACTTAGATCTACTCTTTGAAAGTCTTACCTGGGCTCTTTCGGAAAAGTTGATTCTGATTTTTAAGGTAACTTCATATGATCTGTCTTTGGCACAAATAACACCTTTTTGATTCCAAAAATGTGTTCTACGGACAGACGGACATGTGGCTATCTAGCCCCAACCATTTGTACGGGATATCGATCTCTAGGGAATTGCCACCTGAGCACTATTTGCCAGGCTATCGAACAATTACCGAATGGTGTCCTACAAAGGTGGTTTGCAGGTTATAATATTAGATTCTGGTCGCTCGTCGACTTCTACCTTGGGTTGTTGTAGCCATCTGCTATCGATATGCCATTTTTATTATTGATTTGTTTGCGTGAACCTATATATATATATACCCATATCTCAATCCAATCGTGACTGGCAGTGATAGAGCAAGCTGAGTATCATAGTCGGCATATAAATATGGGTATACAGAAGGCCCCGTATAACCGTATTTCTAGAAGTAGCCCTCAATCTTCGAAAAAATAATTGCCATTTTATATCTGAATTCAATTTTGAAGCGCAATTAATACCTAACGAACGCCGTTCATATTTGTGTGTCGAGATTCCAGGTGGACTTATCATCCACCTGTTGATCGAAGAATGTACCTTAAAATCTAGTTTTTCAGCTACATTTACGGAATTTTTAGAGCAATTTTTCATGGGGTTAGTCAATTTTATCATCCTTGATCATCAGACGCGGAGTTATATTAACGCCTCTCCCTGTATGGATGCGAGGTCGGCGGGATTGTTATTACAAGGTTGGTAAACTACGGGGGAAAATTTGTGCCAAGGATGATATTTATTTATCTTGGAGGTAAATTTTCTACTTATCATCGGTTCGGCGGAAAGGTAGAAGTATCTAGGCACCTCATTACTTAGTGGTTTTTATTGAGCATTCTCACTAATTCATTTATGACTTACACATTAACAATTACATCTTCGTTTTGCAGGGAGCAGGTTTTAGCTAAATTGATTTAATAATTTAGCCATGATGTTATACGGCTCGCCCGCCATCATTTTGCTACTAAGGGGTCCTTACTATACAAGTTAAAATATATTTTTGTTTTATTTTGTTAATTAACTTTGAATTTATTTATATTTGGTTTATTTACTTTTTTAGACTCTCAATTCAGTGGACAAAGTTATTAGGCGTGGGTAAAAAACTTATTTAAAATTAAATTCCTAATGCTCATAGGAAGAACATTTTCCCCAAACGAATGTTAAGATTGTGTCTCAATTTACCTCTTCAATCAATATTAAAATTTTTATCTACTTCACACGAATTTTTTTAGTTCTTGGAAATCCATTGTTTTCTGTAAATATATATCCCAACATATGTATATGTATGAATAATGGAAATCTTTTAAGGGTGATTTGTACATTAGATACATAGTAGTATCTTAATATTTAGGTTTTTCCATTCTCCTGTATCTGGTACTTTGTAGCATTATGTCATATATCCGGTTTCAATCGAAGAAGAGTTTGAGAACATCGTACCAAATTAATTATATGATAGTTAATTAAGCCCTAAACATAAGTTTGCCACTTTTAAAATTCCTTGGGGGGCATACGGTAGTCTTGTTTATAGTTATACACTCAGGTGGAAAAGAGATCTTTGCATTTAAGGGTATACAATGAGTATTTAAAGTTACATTTCAATACATTGCCACGCTATCGTTTCTATGTCCGCAGCTCGATTCACGAGAAGCATTCAAAACAAGGCACAAAATTCATCTGAAATTTATATATCAAAAAACTAAAAGAATTTTATTTGGCATCATTATATATATTAAGTTGGCCTCAGATGGGAGCACGTGATCTTCTTAAAGTATGGTCTCGGCCTTTTTTTTCGAAACAATTCTTCAGTACTTGGATCTCTGGTTGCTTTTCGGGGAATCCCATAACATTAGCCGGATTATCGTGATTACTTTTTAAACTCCGAAACACCTACAACATTTGCTATATATGGTAAAAAAAATTTTCATTATATAGATAACTTCATTGTAATCAGATAAATTTTTCTTTACGAATTTTTTTTTATATTATTAAATTAAATTTTTACAATAAAACTTTCGACAATGTGTTGTTCTAATTAAGAAAAGTATAAAACAAAAGATCTTTATCTAGTAGCAACGAAACCAATCCAAGTTTAGAAGGTAGAAACAAGTGCTTATAAGGGCCGGATTCTGCATTAATCCGAGCTTTAAAATGGATTTTTCTGAATTTACTTTTGTGTTGCTAATCGAAATAAAATATAATTTAATACATTTATTTGCATCAAACTTTCAATAACATAAATTTCAATTTTGTAACAAAATGGACAATTGGTTTTCTGGTAATATTCCATTTTAGCTTGCATTTTGGAAAGGTAAAATTCAGATAAATTACTACAGTCTTAAAACTTATAAAAACAAAACAACGAAAATACAATTGAAAAGTACGAGTAAATAAGGGGTTACTTAAAATCCGGGAGCTAGGGAG
>PGFW01011926.1:3730-13954 GCA_003123925.1 Haematobia irritans | reverse complement strand
AAGAGAAGAGAAATTGTGGGGGGGAAAAAAAAAAAAAAGGGGAAAAATTTTTTTTTTTTGGTTTTTTTTTAAGCATAATAATATTCTTAGGTCTGGAGCGAAAAAAATGCTTCGCAAACAGTATGAATTTGGAGAAAAATACAAAATGTTGGAACTTAGACTACCCAAACATATTATATTGTTAGACCAATATGCTTTCAAACATATTATATTGTAGAATGAATGGAAAACATATAAATGTCTGGGCAATACCCAAAAATATAATCTTGCAGCAAAGTAGTTTGGCAGTATATGTTACAGAAGCCGATTGTAGAGGAGCGGTGAAGTTTTAGGACAAAATGTACAGTTATTGCCTATGATCAACCATGATTATAGACCGATATGACCATCCGGGTTTGGTATGGTGTTACGGACCATGATACTGAACACCACGTTTCTAAGTGAACCGCTCGAGAATTTGCACCGTCCAAGGGAGGCTCCGAGGTCAAAGACTGGAGAACCGCTTTATTATTGAGGGGGGGGCACAAGGTATGATATGACCGATAATGACCACCCTTCTGGCACGGTTCTAACAGATTCAGACACTAAACACCAAGTTCCAAAATTCCACAACCGGATTAATAAAATTTGCTCTCTTGGAGACTCTGTTCGCAAGCCAAATCGTGGGGCGAACGCATTTAAGGGGGGGCAATACTATATCAATGATAACGGGAGTGTCACGCCAAGTGATTTGCATGTGTTTTAAGACTCATAAGTAACCCAAATCACTGTACCGCAAAATTCAAGGCGCGGATCGATAAATTGCTGCTCTCTTTACCCGCAAACCCAAACGTGGAGACGGGTCTGTATATGGCGCGTACTATAGCATCTATGAAAAACCGGAGACGAGACCCAATGTTTCATGGGAGAGGGAACCCACCCTAATAGCCTGGACCAAGTACCCATGTACCATAACATTTCAGCCGGGAATCGGATAAAATTTCGCTTCCTTACACACGCAAGCCAAAATTGGGGGTCCCGTTAATGGGGGGCTATACGTAAAATGGACCGATATGCAGCCAAATTTTCGCAGGTTGTAAGACGCATATACCAACACCCATGACCAAACTTTCACCTGATCGAGAAACTTGCTCTCTTTTAGACAATCCCAAACCAAACTTTGGGGGGTCCGTTAATATGGGCGGGGGGGGGGAGGGGCCGATCACTACACATGACCCGACGTATGACGCAACTTGTCATGGCTTGGTTAGTAGACCGATATACGCCAACACCACTCATACCTCATAAATTTCACCTACGATGACATCAATTGCTTCTGTTAAGCTCTACAAGCCAAACTCTGAGGGTCCCTTATATGAGGGGGAATACGTAAAAGTTGACGAGATGGCCTCATTTTCCCCCACGCCATCCTACATTCATGAACAACCACTGTCCCCAAATTCAAGCCGCGATGCTTTTCGTCGGGTGTTACCCGTGATTCAACAGACGGACGACGGACGACATGCTATAGATCGACCAGGAATTTCCCGACCCACACGACCATGTAACTACCCCAATACTGACCTTTGATGGCCTTCTTGAGAGCAATAAATTCGCATGTACCACACCGGACATGACAAAACGTTACCAAAACCCCCATCCCTATATGCGAGATAATAAGTTCGGCATAATAATAATATCAATAATACTATGTGGATCTGAAAAATATTTTGGAACATATATAATTATTAGAAAAGCGATATTTCATGAGGTGTAACTATAGATAAATGCGACCAATTTTGTGTGGTATTGGTAGGCGATATAAATAAATATGGGCATCGCCCGATATTCCTGCCAAAATCGACTAAACAACTTTAAACAAAAATGTCGATAAGTTGGCATTGGGTGAAAAAGGGAATACGATGAAAATATTTCTAAGTCTGAGAGTACGTGTAGAAAATATAATTTATTTTAAAAATTACTTCAAACACTTTACATATGAGATGACTTTTGATGGTATAAAATGAACGCATATCGAAAATTTAAAAAACCAAAAATTCGTTAGACCAAATTCAAAAATTTCAGATTATACAGTCCTTGATTGCTTATTTGCTTAGTGTGATTGTTTTTCATATCTTGTCTTGTCAAATCTAATTCTAATATTTTAGAATCCATAACAAAATGGTAAACATCAATTAAAATAATCCAGATAAACAAACCCTTTTCGTTTCTATTCCATAGAGAGATCCCATTTGCGAAATGTCAATCACGTGTGGCTGCTGTTCTTCATCAATAGTGAAAGGATATGCATGGAATATTGATGTTGATGATGATAAATCGTAAGCCATACACATAAAATGTCAATCTGTTGATATTCCTAGTATTGTGAATGCAGCTTTTGAAGAGACCGGAGATTATCAATGGTGATGTTGATGATGATGATGATGGACCCCTACCAAGTTATTGGACAAATATTTGGCCAATGTCCTGAAAATATTTGATTATGAGTGGTAGTACAGATGTTAAACAAAACACCCACTTTTTTAGTTAAGCAGCACATGTATCGAAGTACTAAGTATATCATATCCAAAGAAATGGAGTGTGTTGGTTAATTAGCATAATATAGATTCGAAATTTTTATTTTAATTGACATTTATGTTTTTTTAAACCCTATTTTTATAGTGATGTTCAATAAAATTTCACGCTGGATTGAGTGATTGATTATTTGATAAAATCGGTTTTACTCAAAAGCCTTAACTATACTTATCTGACCAACCTCTTATATCAACATTGATGTGTAGACCAAAATTATTTAATTCGTGCAAATATGTATATCAACTAAAAAAAACCATAACCAATAAACATTTTTAATACAATTTCACGCAATCTGTTTACTTTGTTTATTTTTTTTCAAGTTTTTCTTAACCATCCATACACATGGATACAACTCGTAAACACATTCAAATAAATGTGTATGTTTCTATAACACAAAAACTAACCGAAATAGCCATTTAATTTTCATTTTTAACACTTTGACCACCAAAAGTGTTATTTAAACTTTGTTTTGATAGTGATGTGTCTGAATCGTGGTCTTTAATCACGTTGCCACTCGTGTCAAAAATAATCTACGCAAAATTTAATAAAAATTTACCAAAATATCTACCAAACATAGGATACAATACCAACATTCCTACTTCTATGGAAATTTTGTCAAGTTTTATTTCGTAATAGAAAATTTTTGTCAAAATTTGTATTTCTATCGAAATTTGTCAAACATTTTATTTTATCAGAAAAATTATTGCATACATTTTTTATTTCTTATAGAAATTTGTCAAAATTTTTATTTCTATAGTAAAATTTTGTCAAAAATTTTATTTGCTAGCAAGATTGTTTAAATTTATTTATAGAAAATTTTGTAAACATTTTAATTTCATAGAAAATTTGTCTTAAAATTTTATTTTCTATGAGAAATTTTTGTCCAACAAATTTTAATCTTCTATAGAAAATTTGTCAAAATTTTATTCCTATAGCAAAAATTTTGTAATTTTCTAAAAAAGTTTTTTCACATTTTATTTCAGAAATTGTTAACAAATTTTATTTTGCTAAAGAAAATTTTGTCCAAAAATTTTATTTCTATGAGAAAATTTTGTCAAAATTTAATGTTCTAAATAGAATTTTGTCAAAAATTTTTTCTGTGAAATTTCAAAATTTTAATTTCTTATAAAAAATTTTTGTCAAATTTTATTTCTATAGAAAATTTTGTCAAATTTTATTAATTTCTATAAGAAAGTTTTGTCAAAATTTTATTCCTATAGAAAATTTTCAAAATTTTATTTCTACAGGAAAATTTTGTCAAATTTTTATTTCTATAAGAAAATTGTTGTCAAAATTTGTTTTCTATAGAAAATTTTGTCAAAAAAATTTTATTTTCCTATAGAAAATTTTTGTCAAGAATTTTTTTTTATAGAACATTTTGTCAAAATTTTATTTCTATAGAAATTTTGTCAAATTTTATTTCTATAGAAAATTTTGTGCAAATTTTATTTTGCATAAGAAAATTTGTGTCAAATTTTTTATTTTTATAACAATTTTGTCCAAAAATTATTTAAGTTTAGAAAATTATTTATAAATTTTAGTATCCTAAGAAATTGTCAAAAATTTTATTTCTATAAAATTTTGTCAAATTGTTAATTTCTAAAGAAAAATTTTTGTCAAATTTTATGTTCTAAAAGAAATTTTGGCCAAAATTATTAGTTTCTTAAAGAAATTTTGCTTCAAATGTTTATTTCCATAGAAAATTTTGTCAAAATTTTTCTTTCTATAGAAATTTTGTCAAAATTTTATTTCTAAAGAAAAATGTTGTCAAAATTTTATTTTCTATAAGAAAATTTTTGATCAGCAATTTTATCTTCTAAAGAAAATGTTGTCAAAATTTTAATTCTAAAGAAAAGTTTTGTCAAAAATTATTTTCTAATGAAAATTTTAGACAAAATTTTATTTCTACAGAAAATTTTGTCAAAATTTTTATTTCTACAGAAATTTTGCCAACATATTTATTTCTATAGAACATGTTGTCAAAACTTTTAATTTGCTATAGAAAATTTTATCAAAAATTTGTATTTTATAGATTTTCTTTTTTTTTTAATTTATTTTCTAAAGAAAATTTTGGTCAAAAATTTTATTTCTGTGTATTAAGCTACACTTGTAGTTTTAGTCAATTTTTAAGCTGCAATAAAAAAACAACAACAATGCTTAAAGAACAAAACCAACAATAACAAAACAAAACAAATGGAAAAAAGAAGAGGGGGGCACGGCTCAAAATAAACACAGGCCATGTGAATTCAAAATCAATGATTTGGACAGTGCATAGGAAAAGAGTATAATTTTGTTTCGAATTTATTTCGGCATAAGCCGCTAAATCATGTTAAATCCTTTTTTCAGAGGGTTTAAGTGTGGTTTTTGTTGGGTTTAATAAACTGCCTGAATTTATTACTGATAATTGGTTGATAGTTTTGCTGCAAAGCTAGAGGATGCTTGAATGAGGAATATGGTAATCTCCGAAACGTGCGTCCATCAACCATCTGCAGTCTATGGCTTTTGCCAAATAAATTTTGACAAACATTTTTTCCTCTGTTGGTTAAGCTACACTTGTAGTTTAGTTCAAATGTAATGGTTTTAAAGCTGCAATAAAAAACTACAACAAGGCTTTAACAGAACAAAACCAACAATATAACCAACAAATAACAAAACAAAATCAAAAATGGAAAATTATTATTTCTGTAGAAAATTTTGTCAGCAATTTTTATTTCTATAAGAAAATTTTGTCAAAACTTTATTTCTATAGAAAGTTTTGTCAGCAATTTTATTTCTGTAGAAAACATTTTGTCACAATTTTTATTTCTGTAGAAAATTTTGTCAAATTTTTATTTCTAAGAAAATTTTATCAAAAATTTTTTTCTATAGAAAAATTTTGTCAAAATTTTTATATTCTATAGAAATTTTGTCAAAATTTTATTTCTTAGAAAATTTTGTAAAAAAATTTTAATTTCTATAGAAATTTTGTTAAATTTATTCATAGAACAATTTTGTCAAAATTTTATTTCTATAGAAAATATTTGTGTCATAAATTTATTTCTAAAAGAAAAGTTTTGTCAATATCTATCATATTTTTTAATTTTACTAAAGAAATTATTGTCAAAATTATATTTCTAAAAAATTGTCTCTAAAATTTTATTTCTATAGAAAATTTTGTCAAAATTTATTTCTAGAAAATTTTGTCAAATATTTATTCTAAGAAATTTTATTAATTTTTCTATGAAATTTGTCAATAATTTTATTCATATAGAAAATTTTGTCAAAATTTTTATTTCTTATAAGAAAATTTTGTCAAAATTTTATTTCTATAGAAAATTTTGTCAAAATTTTATTTCTAAGAATTATGTCAAATTTATTTCTGAAAAGTTTTGTCAAATTTTATTTCTTAGAAATTTGTCAAAATTTTATTTCTCTTAAGAAAATTTTATCAAAATAAAAAAAATTTTTCTATAGAAAATTTTGTCAAAAATTTTATTTCTATAGACAAATTTTGTCAAAATTTTATTTCTAAAGAAATTTTGTCAAATTTTTATTTCTATAGAAAATTTTGTGAAAATTTGTTTTTTTATAGAAAATTTTGTCAAAAATTTTATGTTCTAGTAGGAAACATTTTTGTCAAAATTTTATTTCTATAGAACATTTTTGTCAATATTTTATTTTATAGAAATTTTTTCAAATATTTTTTTCTAAAGAAAATTTGTCAAAATTGTTTATTTTATAAAATTTCTGTTGCCAAAATTTTATTTGCTGTAGAAATTTTGTCAAATTTTATTTCTCTATGATGAAAATTTTTGTCAACACATTTTTCAGAATTTTCTGATAGAAAATTGTTGTCAACATTTATGAGGTTTCTAATAGAAATTTTGGTCAAAATATTATGGTTCTCACTAGCCAAATTTTGTCAAACGTTTTTATTTTATCAATTGAAAATTTTCGTCAAAATTTTATTTCTAAGAAAATTTTGTCAAAATTTTTATTTTTATAGAAATTTTTTTCTTTTAGTTTGTATTTCTAGAAAATTTTGTCAAAATTTTATTTCTATAGAATAATTGTATCTTAAAATTTGATTTTCTATAGAAAATTTGTACCTTATATAAATTTTATTTCTTAAATAGAAAAATTTTTGTCAAAATATTTATTTGCATACCATCTAAATGTAAAAAATTTCATTTTTGGTAGAATTCTACCAACTGTGGCAACCTTGCTTGTATTGCGTAGGAAGGATTCATCGTCGATTTGTTTATGGTGATGACATTTGACAGTTGACATTTTGTATCATTAATCTTGGAATGCATAACCATTCATAGAGTACATAGAGGAATGTCGTAAATTTAACACGCAGACAAAACATGTGTCATTCTGGCAGCACGCATACTGAATGACCAGCAGGATAAACATAAAAGCACTTGTGTTAATTTTTTTTTTTTTTTTGTTTCTTTGAACTCATCTAGTCAATTTCATGACATTTTCAACACATATTGGTGTCGAGAACATATCTGATATAATGTTTATCGTCGCGTGTTTTTTATTCATTTGGTCAAGTTGTGAGATAGGAGGTACACCAAAAAACGAGGAAAAATGTGCTATTGAACAAAATGCAAATTTTTTCCTGTGATACATCACAGATAAGAATTTTACGACAAAATTTTTTTTGCGATATTTTTATATTTTTAGTGCTACTCAAATCGTTTGCAACGCTATTTATTTCCAGTTAAAAAGAAAGGTCAATTTACTGAAAATAAAAATATTAGAATAACGAATAGAATGAAAAGCTTTTGTTTATTAATTCATCTTTAAAGATCTTGGAACATAAGCAGTTAAAGACATGTTTTTTTTGTAAAATACCAAAAGGTATTGCCTTCTTTAAAATAAGGACATTTTTTAAGGTAGCTATTTTGCTTTCAAATCTAGACTGTCAGAATTTTGTCGATATGTAAACAAAGCTAAATTCACACTGAAAATAATATTGGCCTAATTAAAAAGAATTATGTAACTAAATTTTAGGAAACACTTAATTTAACACAATATAAGACAAATTTCAAATGAAATGACGAGACGACTTAAAAGCGACGACGACAAAAAGCGACGGCGAGACGCGAGGGCGATTACTCAGTAATAAGGGTGAATGAAAACATTCGTTAATAACACTAGTTTACACTGAAATGTCACTTGATGAGAGTCGACTTTTATGTCGACTTATCACAGATCCAATTATACGCTATTATTCGTCATATTAATACCTTTCATTTAAAGTACGAACAACGATAACAGGTTGGCTGAATAAGTCCCACGGTTCTGACACATTGATGGCGGTCGCTAGTATTAAATGCATATTATTTTTATATAGTACCAACTTCAAATGATTCGTGTCAAAAATTTGACTCTGTAAGTCAATTAGTTTGTGAGATAGAGCGTCTTTTGTGAAGCAACTTTTGTTATTGTGAAAAAAAAATGGAAAAAAAGGAATTTCGTGTTTTGATAAAATACTGTTTTTCT
The DNA here is from genome assembly GCA_003123925.1 of Haematobia irritans. Lineage (NCBI taxonomy): Eukaryota > Metazoa > Arthropoda > Insecta > Diptera > Muscidae > Haematobia > Haematobia irritans. The sequence continues at coordinate 5,884 of PGFW01011926.1, read as the reverse complement.
GAAGGGAAAAATACGGTGGAAGCAAAAAAACTTGGCTTGATAATGAAGTTTCCGGATCCTCATGCCAGAGAAATCACAATAATTAATTGATTGGTATGCAAAATTCAAGCAGTGGTGAAAAATGACACGGTTTACCGCGAAAACACAGTCAAAAAAAATCCACAAATGATTTGAAATGACCGTAAAAATGAAGTTAATCGAGATAGCAAGAGGCCTTAAATGATATCAAGAAACGTGTTGGTCATATCATTGATCAAATATTTGGATATGCGGAGCTCACATTTGACCAAAAACAACAACGTGTTGATGATTTGAGCGTGTTTGCCAGCTGTTTTACTCGTAAACACACCCCGAAGTTTTCCGTGCGATATTGACATGAATGAACATGGCTCCAATACTTTAACACTCCTGAGTCCATGACAATTCGGCTGACGTGGACAGCGACCGGTGAACGCGTTCTCCGAAGGCGTGGAAAGAATCAAAGTCCGAATGGCTAAAGTAATTTTGGACTCTGTTTTTTGGGATGCGCATGAATAATTTTTTATCGTATTATTATTGAGATGTGGAACGCATCACAGTGACTATTATATTGGCGTTATTGAGCGTTTGGAAGGTCGAAATCGCGTCGAAACGGCCCCCATATGAAGAAGAAAAAAGTGTTGTTCCACCAAGACACGCACCGTGCACAACAAGTCATTGAGAACGATGGCTAAAATTCATTGAATTGGGCTTCGAATTCCTCCCCACCGTGCACCGTATTCTCCAGATATGGCCCCAAGCGATTTTTCAATTGTTCCAGACGCTGGCAAAAGGATGCTCGCGAGGGAAAAAAGTTGCTTATGCAATGAAAAGAGGTGTATCGCCGAAACTGAAGGCCTAATTTTGGGCAAAAACCGAAGAAGTAATACCAGAGTATGGTATCAAAAAAATTGAAGATCGTTATAGATCGTATGTAATCGCTCTTGAAAGGATATGTTTGAATAATAAAAAACGAATTTTGACAAAAAAATATGTTTTTCTTTATTGTACCAGGGACTTATCAGGCCACGCTGTTATAATCGGACATTTAATATCTCGTGATATAAAATTTGTTTAGTGAAAAACGAGCCTATCAAAGATCTTTAAGGTTTGAGGCTTTGTAGCCTCCAATATCGACCTCAGGGCTAATCACGGCATTCGATATGGAAATGTATAATCGTATCGAAAAAATTGTCGGATACGATTGAAAGTTTGGATCACGGGATTTGCGATCGAAATTTGATGCAAAATTTCTCAAGCGTTGCACAGCAAAAAGCGAAGGCAGGAAAAAATGAAATGGACAAAATAAGTTAGGGGCGTCACAAAATAGAATTGTTAGAATAAAACATGTTTTTGGAGGTTTCAACGTAAAAAGTAAATTGTAATTGGCATTATATCTTTATGGACTCATATCTCTTTTTACATTCCTCCGAATTCCTTCCTAAGATTGAGTGATGAGATGAATACAAAAATAATTCGGCGACAAGTACTTGGGTTTGAAATGGTGTGCACTGTTAGAATGTCAACTTTTTGCAGGCTCAACGACGATTTCGGTGACGAAGATGGCGTTCACAATAATTTGTGGGTGGCATGTCAACGTCAATTCTTATCCCACTATTAGCAATTGCCTGCGTCTTAAAACTTTTTTGCGAAGTGGACGCCTTCAATAATTCACTATTCTTTACAAGGTGGTCCAGAAGCGTTATGTTGTCAGCAGAATTGGTAGCGGTATTTGGTTGATCACAATCTCGTTGGATATCGATCATCAATGTGCACTTTATATATGGTTCTTTTGCCAAGCTAGGATGGCTCGTGCCGAACTCGAATATGACCAATTTTTTGTTTAACTTTTATTGGAGTTGGCAATTGTCCTAAATATTCAGATAAATATGTTCATTATAATGTAGATTTACTACAAACTAGCAAAATTCGATACTAAAACTAATATATTTACTATTCCTATATGGCCGAAAACAGATGTAAAAAACAAGTGAAAATGTTTTAACGATTGCAATTTAGCGCATCGAAAAAATTGTCGAATCAAAAAAAAACTCGATATCCGCTCCCGTGATTCGCGATAAATTTAGATTTCGATCAAAAAGTTTCTCGTGATTATAGAATGGCCTCGTAATTAGC
>PGFW01011914.1:0-16604 GCA_003123925.1 Haematobia irritans | reverse complement strand
AATTTGGAATTAAATTAGCATATGATTATATTTAAAATAGATTCTTTAGATTAAGCAGATATACCCAGATATGATGATATAGAAATGGATGTAAAATTCTATATATGACGAGATCTAACGACATATCCAACTATATATATAGAGATAGATATGATTCGATCTTGTTTATAAATTATATTTAACTTTTTACTCGAGGACAACTGTTTTGAATTTCCACATCATCGACTTCTAGGCACAATAAGTAAAGTCCGGGTTTCCGTTTTCCTTCCCAATATTTTCAAAAGTAATTTTAATTGAATTTTTTATCAAGTTAGTTTGGATAGTTTGCAAAAAATGTGTACTGCTCATGGCTGTTTCCACTTAAAAATTTTCATCACTGCAACTTCATTAAAAAAACTAAATGGCATTGCACAAAATATGCAACCATGATAGCCTTTCAAATGATACGCACACATATCGCTATATCAAAGCATCGTCGACAAGGATGCCCTATACACAGACAGGAAGGCGCGACACAAAGTCGCATTAACTTACATACTAATTTGTATCCCATATCCATAATTTTTGCTTAGTTTAACGATGTTCCAAGTTAAACCAAGCCATGTATATGGTGGAGAACAATTTTGTTCTTTTTCATGATAGTTACCCTACTTTTTGCCTTTGTTCTAAGTGATGGTGCATTTTGTGGCTCTTTTTTTTTTTGGCTGTGGAACTACCGTCCTTTGAACATAACGAGTCATTAAGGAAAATTCATTTACTAGCCTCGTTAGATTTTTTGAGGAGTTATCCTTTAAGGAAATTAATGCTTATTACTACCACACCAGTAGTGTACCTCTAGTTACTGGGGAAATGCTACTTAAAAATAATTCTTAATAAAATCTACATTGTCCTTAATTATGATTCTTCTTTGTCCCTTATTTGTGGAACATGACTTCAGTTGATTTTCTTGAGCCATTCTACTCACAATTGAAATAAACTGTAATTTTTGAGGGTTTGGTCTATTTTTAACCCTCTAAAGCCCAGGATCGCCTTTAGGCGGGCTTTATTTAATAAGAAAGCTTTTAGTAAAACATACCTGAAGGCAACAAACATGGGCAAAATAAAAAGAAAACTTATTTTGAAACTATTCAAGAGGCTTTTCAGCATATGCTGAATTTTACGGTTAATTTTTCTTGGCTTAGAGTTCTCTTGCTTTGAAAATATTTAATCAGTGGCAAAAAAATTGGCGGCATTAGGAGGCTTAAGATTTCCTTAAGACTACCGGCTCACTAAAGGTTTCTTTGCGTGTGTGTTTGTTTGCAGAGCAAGGATGTAGATAAAATACAAAAAAAAAAAAATAAAATTGAATGACATCCTCATTTAGATTAGTTTTTTCTGATTGCTCATCTCAAAGTCTAATGTTAATAAACATCAGAGAGGTTCTTTTTTCCCAACAACACTCACCAACACCTGGTCATCTTAATTAATTGGACAGTTTTATTTCAATTGCTTTTAATTGTAGTCATGTTTTTTTTGTGGGTTTCTATGTAGGATAGCTTGAGATGGAAAAATCTCAACCTTAATGATTATGTACAGAGGACAGTTAAAGTTAACATCACTGGTCGTCTATAATTAAATGAACCAGGTTGGTGGATGGACTTAATTAGGTCAAATACTTTACTTAATTATGCTAAATTAAATTAAGAAAAAAAAATGAGTTCAATTAATTAAAATTAAACTAAATTATTTTAAATTAAAACACCACTTGTAGATCTAAATTATCGCCTCCATCTTAAAACCTTCCCGTGATCCTCCATCAACTTTTTTCCACTTCGATGAAGTTCTTTTAGAGACCACTCTAAGAAAATACGTTATTTGGCGGTTTAAAAAGGGACAATCAAATGCAAATGCAAAATTTATTTTTTCTAAAGAAAATTTTTCTCAAATTTTATTTCTAATATAAAAATATTTGTCAAAAATTTTCTATAGATTTTTTTTTAAATTTTTTTCTATAGAAAAATTTTGTCAAAATTATTTCTATAGAAGAATGTGTTCAAAATTTATTTCTATAGAAAAATTTTGTCAAAATTGTATTCTATAGAAAATTTTTTCAAAATTTATTTTTTTACAGAATTTTTTTCAAAATTTTATTTATACTTTGTCCTATAGAAAAATTTTGTCAAAATTTTATTTCTATAGAAAATTTTTGCAAAATGTTATCTCTATCGAAAATTTTTTTAAAACTTTATTTCTATAGAAGATTTTCTCAAAATGTTATTTTTATAGAAAATTTTTTAAAAATTTAATTTCTATACAAATAAGAAATATAATTTTGTCAAAATTTTATACGGAAATACAATTTTGACAAAATTTTCAATAGAAATAACATTTTAACTAAATTTTCTATAGAAATATTTTTTCAAAATTTTTGTATAGAAAATGTTGCCAAAATTTTATTTCTATAGAAAATTTTGTTAAAATTTATTTATTTTTATTTATTTATTTCTATACATAAAGTTTTGTCAGTTTTATTTTTATACAAATTTTTTTCAAAATTTTATTTCTATAGAATTTTTTTAAAGTTGATTTCTATAGAAAGTTTTGTCAAAATTTTATTTCTATAGAAAATTTTGTCAAAATTTTATTTCTATAGAAAATTGTATCAAAACGTTTTTCCATAGAAAATTTTTGTCAAAATTTTATTTCTATTGAAAATTTTTTTCAAAATTTTATTTCTATAGAAAATTTGCTCAGCATTTTATTTCTATAGAAAAATGTTCTCAAAATTGTTTTCTGCAGAAAATTTTGTCAAAATTTTATTTCTATAGAAAACATTGACAAAATGTTATTTCTATAGAAAGTTTTGTCAAAATTTTATTTCTATAGAAAATTTTGTCAAAATTTTATTTGTATAGAATGATATCAAAACGTTTTTCATAGAAAATTTTTGTCAAATTTTATTTTTATAGAAAACTTTGTCAAAATTTTATTTCCATAGAAAATGTTTGCAAATTTTTATTTCTATCGAAAATTTTGTGAAAATTTTGTTTCTACAGACAATGTGCTCAGGATTTTATTTCTATAGAAAAATTTCTCAAAATTTTTTTATAGGAGATGTTGTCAAAGTTTTATTTCAATGGAAAATTTTGTCAAAATTTTATTTCTATAGAAAATTGTTTCTATAGAAAATTTTTGCAAATTTTTATTTCTATTTATTAAAAAAAAAAAATTTCTAAAAAAAATTTTCTCAAAATTTTATTTCTATAGAAAAATTTTGTCAAAATTTTATTTCTATAGAAAATGTTGTCAAATTTGTATTTCTATAGCAAATGTTGTCAACGTTGTACTTCTATGGAAAATTTTGTCAACATTTTATTTCTATAGAAAGTTTTGTCAAAATTTTATTTCTATAGAAAATTTTGTCAAAATTTGTATTTGATAGAAAATATGTCAAAATTTTTGTTTTCAATAGAAAACTTTTGTCAAAATTGATTTCTATACGCAAAATGTTGTTTCAAAATTTTATTTCCATTCAGAAATTTGTGTAAAATTTTATTTCTATAGAAAAATGTTGCAAAAATTTTATATTCTATATCGAAAATTTTTCTGCTAAATATTTATTTCTATCGAAAATTTTTGTTAAAACTTCTATATCTATAGAAAATTTTCTCAAAATGTTATTTCTAACTAGATTTTTTTTTTTTCAAAAATATTATTTCTATAGAAAATAAGAAATAAAAATTTGACATATTTCTATTCACGGAAATACAATTTTGACAAAATTTTCTATTAGATATTACATTTTTTCTATAGAAAAAAATTCAAAATTTTTTGTACTAGAAAATGTTGCCAAATTTATTTTCTAATTCGAAAGCTTGTCAAAATTTTATTTCTATAAAAAATTTTCTCAAAATTTTACTTCCAAGAACATTCTCTCGTTTAAATCTTAGTTCTATAGAAAATTTTGTAAAATTTTTTTATAGAAATTTTTGTTCCAAAATTATATTTCTCTATAGAAATGTTTCAAGTTTATTTTATGGAAAAAATTGTCAAATTTTTGCTATAGAAAATTATTTTCAAAATTCTTAATTTCTATAGAAAATATGTATCAAACACGTTTTTCTGTAGAAAATTTTTGGTCAAAATTGTATTTTCCCATTGTTTGTTTTGTTATTGTTGTGTTTTGTTCTTTAAGCGTCTGTTGTTGTGTTTTGATTTCAGCTTAGAACCAAACAACAGAGGAAAAATAATGTTTCTCAAATTATTCTGGGTACAAGCTATATAGACTGCAAGATGTGACGTGGATGGACGCACGTTTCGGAAATTCACACTTCCTAGATCAGCATCTCTCTTGCCAGCAAAACTACGCTTTGTAGTTTAGTCAATGCGATGGTTTTAAGCTGAATCAAAAAAACAACAAAACGCTTAAAGAACAAACCAACCAATTTAACACAACACAAAACGCAATGAGAAAAAAGAGAAGCTGCCACTTCAAATCGATGCATTTGACAGTGGCCATAGAAAAGAGATATTTTTATTCGGATAAGCCAGGCTATCTGTTTCCAAAACCATTTTTCGGAAAGTTCAAGTGTGGTTCATTGTTGAGGTTAATGAAATGCCCTTGTCCAAATAAATTTTGACAAACATTCTTTTCCTCTGTTGAGTTAAAAGCTCACTCTGTAGTTTAGTCAATGATTGCTTTAAGCTGAAATCAAAAACAATAAAAAATTTATTTTTTATAGAAAACTTTGTCAGATTTTATTTCTATAGAAAATTTTTGCAAATTTTTTATTTCTATCGAAAATATTTTGTCGAAAATTTTGCTCAGGATTTTAATTTATAGAAATTTTTTAAAATTTTTTTTATAGAAGATGTTGGTCAAAGTGTTATTTCTACGGGAAATCTTTGTCAAAATTTTTATTTCTATCTAGAAAATTGGTATCAAAACTTTTTGTATAGGACAATTTTGTCAACATTTTATTGCTACTAGAAAAATTTTTCCAAATTTTTATTCTATTTATTTTTTTCAAAATTTTATTTTCATAGAAATTTTTGCAAATTTTTATTTCTATTTATTTGTTTTTTCAAAATTTTCATTTCTCATATAATTTTTGTCAAAAATTTTTTTTTGTTATAGAAATGTTGTCAGAAAATTTTATTTCTATGGAAAATTTTCTCAAATGTTATTTCTATGGAAACTTTTCGTCAAAAATTTTTATTTCCATTCAACACTTTTGTCATAAAAGTTAAATTACTTGCTATTAAAATTGTCGATAAGATCGTATTTGTATAAATTTTATATTAAATATTCTAGTTTTTCAATGTTGAAAAAATCGAAAAGCAATTCCCCTTCCTCCAAAAAGTATGCTTCATGAAATATTTTTTTTGCGCCACATCAAAATATGCAAAACTTTTTTACACCAACTATACCCACCTACCTCTCCATAAATTATGCCACATATTATTTCATTAAATGTTATAGTTTTTTTCTTCTTCTTCTACACAATACGTTTGCAATTAGCTTACACCAGCTGTGCGAAAAATTTCACATACTTGGTACAGCAAAAATAAATCTACCAACAACTGTCAATATAGCATTTGTATTGTAAAACTTTGTTGCTGTTACACTGTTCGTTCGTTGTTTTTTTTTGGCACATTTGTTTGCACATTTCCGACTTTTTTCCATTTTCTGTTCATAATTTATTTAAATCGTATTTTTTCTGTGGCTTAGAGTCGTTAATAAAAATTTGAATAAATTTTTAATGAATCATGAAATTATGCGCTCAATTTATTTTTCAGTTTTCGTTCATTTTTTTTTTTTGTTTTCATCTTTTACAACAAGTGTATGTATGTGTGTGAGTGTGTAAATTTAACCATATCGCATGGATGCGCTTTCGATTGTAGTGGCAATTTCGGAAAGCACGATTCTATGCATTACAGAGACGACCATTACATTTCTGCCACTTCAATGACCATTACTGGAAATAATCCAACCATTCAGCCCTAACACTGCGCAACCAACAATCCACGCACCAAGCAATTTCGTTAGAAGTCCTGTATGAACGAAAAAAAAAATCTGCCATATTTCCTGTAGGTTTAATAAACAAATAAAAACTCTGTATTTTGTTAAATTTTATTTTTTCCAGAGCCTTCCTAAAATCTGACATATAACACAGAAAAAAATATCATTAGAAATATTTCCTAAATATTAAAAATTGATTGGAATCTGATAATCCACTTCGAAAAATTAACCTACAAATATTGCTATACTTTTTAATTAACTTAAAAAAAATAAAAAGTCAAGGAAAGATTATTTTAAAAAATATTAACGACGTTATTCATGTAAACAATATTATTTGTTGGTTAAAAAATTAAGCAAGATTTTTTAATCAAAAATAAAAATTGATAATTTTTGCCGACGTGAAATAAAACACTTTCCATAGACATATAGCTGACCGCCAGCAAAATAAAAAAGTTGGCAGTGTGTTCCAAAAGGCACGAACTTTAAAAAGCACTTCCAAAAATGTCATCCATAGATGTTTTTTTATTTTAAAACTACAGCAGGAAGTGGTCTTTTTGAGAGTCAATTTTTTTATAACTCGCTTTTTTCATGGAGTTGTTAATGGAATAATTTTTAACTTTTTTTTGTCTGCAAAATGAGGTTAAAACAAAATTAGAGTAAAATTTTGTCAGAAAATAATGCTAAGAGGTCCAGTCCCAGGAAAATTTGCAGGAAATTTTTGAAAAATATTGGGAAAGCATTAAAATCATTAAAAAAATCTTTGCAAAATATGTACAGGACGAACGAACAAAGCTATCGACTTGCTACATTGCAGCAAAGGGTAGGCAGCTTGAAAAAAACTATTTAACGTGATATAAAGATTAACGGCAATCCTAACTGTTAGGATGCGAAAATTTACAAAATAATTTAAGACAAATTTCCTTTAAGAAGGAATGAATGAAAATTTTAAATTAAAATAAAGTGTTATCTTTGTGCTATCAAAAATTTTTTTTCATATAAAATTAGGACACAAATTTTTTGTAAAGTTTGCGTCGCGCTCCGTTAAAGTCCTAGTGTCCTTACAACTAAGGCTAATTTCCATCTAAAAAGTAAGAGAAACACATTTTTTGATTTAAAGAAATTGTCGCTTAAATTAAGCTGAACTATTTGAATTGTTGTTAGAATTCAAAGATAAAAAAACGCTTCAAAATATAAGGCTTAGACTTATTTTGAGGATTTAGCGTCTTTTTGGTGTTAAAAGTTTTTTTTGGAATTAAGAAAAAGATGTTTTGTACTTTGAATATCGCGTTGATAGATTTGGTTTTAAAAACTGGTTTGCATTTTGTTTGTACGTGAATACCTTCTTTATAAACCTTCGAAAAGAGAATGAAAATTTGATAATGAGATATGGCGATGCTAAATTTAATTTTATTGGTCCTAATTTAAAAGCCAGGATAACAGGTTGGCTGATAAAGTCCTGCGCCTCTGGACGACATATATGGCCGTCGCTAAGTATTAAATGCATATTACTTTTATATAGTAACTGAACCTTCAAAATGATTCGTGTCCAAAATTTGACGGTCTGTAAGTCAATTAGTTGTGGAGATAGAGAGCGTCCTTTTTGTGAGAGCAAATTTTGTTATTGTGAAAAAAAATTGAAAAAAAAAGGAATTTTTTTCTGAAGGGAAAAAAATACGGTGGAACAAAATCGTTGGCTTGATAAAATGAGTTTTCCGGACTCCTGCTCCAGGGAAAATCAAATATTATTGATGTATGCAAAATTCAAGCGTGGGGTGAATGAGCACGGAGGACGGTGGAACGCAGTGGTCGCCCGAAAGAGGTGTTACCGGACGAAAACATCAAAAACCACAAAGAATGATTTTGAATGACCGTAGAAATGAAGTTGATCCGAGATAGCAATGAGGCCTTAAAAAGAATATCAAAGGAACGTGTTGGTCCATATCACTGCATCAATATATTTGGATATGCGGAAGCTCTGTGCAAAAAATGGGTGCCAGCGCTGAAGCTCACATTTGGACCAAAAACTAACAACGTGTTGATGATTCTGAGCGGTGTTTTGCAGCTGTTAACTCGTAATATCACCCGAGTTTTTTTCTGTCGAATATGTGACAAATTGGATGAAACATGGCTCCGATCACTATACTCCTGAGTCCAATGCGACAGTCGGTTGAGTGGACAGGCGACCGGTGAACCGTCTCGCGAAGGCGTGAAAAAGACTCAAAAGATCCGCTGCAAAGTAATGGCCTCCTGTTGTTTGGATGCTCATGGAAATTTTTAATCGATTATTCTTAAGAATGGAAAAACCATCGACACTGACTATTATATGGCGTATATTGAGCGTTGAAGGTTCGAAATCGCGACAAAAACGGCCCCATATGACAAGAAGAAAAAGTGTTGTTCCACCCAAGACAGAGCACCGTGCACAACAAAGTCATTGAGAAACGATGGCAAAAATTCAATGAAAATTTGGGCTTCGAATGCTTTTCCCCACCCAACGTATTCTCCAGATCTGGCCCACCAGCGACTTTTTCTTGTTCCTCCGACTCGTCAAAGGATGCTCGCAGGGAAAAAAGATGTTGGCTGCAAATGAAAGAGGTGATGCAGCCGAAAACTGAAGGCCTATTTTGAGGCAAAAACCGAAGGAGTACTACCAAAGATGGTATCAAAAAAATTGGAAAGGTCGTTTGATAAATCGTTGTATGCGCTCTTGAGGGAAAATATGTTTGAATAATAAAAACGAAAAATTTTTGACAAAAAAAATGTGTTTTTCTTTGTGTATGACCGGGAACATTATCAGGCAACACTGTTTGTCGCTAAAAAATTTTTTATTTTAAAGAAGCGCATCTTGCTGCGGAAATCAATAACCAAAATCTTTAAGGGAATGGTCAAATCTTATGGATCGCAAGTAAACTTTTTGTTGAGTGTAGTTGTTATTGATGTATGGTCGCGAATGGTATTGGGAAATGGGCATATCGGGTCCACTTTTACGTATACCCTCATATAAAATTGACCCGCCATGATTTGCTTGCGGAGTCTGCTAAAAGAGAAGCATATTTCATCCGATCGGGCTGAAATTTGTAACAGTGATATAAGTATAGTTGGTATCCTAACAAACCATGAAAATAGTCAATAATCGGTCCATAATTATATATAGCGCCCCATAGATAAAAAGCGAACCACAGATTTGATATCCGGATCCTCGTTAGAGGAGCAACATTCATCCGAATCCGGGTTGAAAATTCGGGTACGTTTGTGTTAGTATAGTGGTCTCTAAATAAACAATGCCAAAAATTGGTCCACATCGGTGGCCAGTAATTATAGTATTAGGCCGCCATATAAAACGATCCCAGATTTGTTCTCCGGAGGCGCTCTTATGAGGAGCAAGAATTCATCCGATTCGGTTGAAATTTGGAAGCGTGGTGTAAGTTATGTGGTCTCTAACAAACACACAAAATGATCCATATCGGTCATAATTATATATAGCCCCGCATATAAATCGATCCCCAGATTATGAACTCTGGAACCTCTTGAGGAGCAAAATTCATCCGATAAGGTTGAAATTTGGTAAGCGTGGTGTTAGTAAATATGGCCACTTAATGGACCTTGCAAAAATTTGTCCATATCGTCATGTAGAATTTAATATCTAGCCGCCACATAAATCGATCCCAATTGTGAAGCTCCGGAAGCCTCTTGGAGGAGCAAAATTCAATGACACGATTCGGTGAAATTTGTACGGTGGTGTTTAGTAATATGGCCGCTAGTAACATGCAAAATTGGTGCCGCATATCGGTCGTTATTTATATTAGCCCCGCATATAAATCGATCCCCGAGATTTGACCAAGCCGAACCTCTTAGAAGGAGCAAAAATTTCCCATCCTCCACGATTCGGTTGAAAATATGGTACGTGGTGTTTAGTATATGGCCGCTAATAATCATGCAAAATTGTCCGCATATCGGGTCTATAGTTATATAGTAGCCGATCCCCAATCACACAAAAATGGTCATATACGGTTTCATAAATCATGGTTGGTCACTCGAGGCCAGTAAAATAATCTAATCAAAATTTTATTCTAATAGAAAATTTTCCAATTTAACTATAAAAATTTTGTTCAAAATGATTATTTCTATAGAAATTGTGTCTAATTTTTATTTCTATAGAGGAAGTTTTGTCAAAATGTTATCTTCTATAGAAAAAGTTTGTACAACATTTTAGTTATATGAAAATCTTGTCCAAAATTTTTATTTCTATAGAAATTTTGTCAAAATTTATTTCTAGAAAATTTGTCTTACTTATGGAAAACGTTGTTTTACTTAGAAAATTTGTATTTTTTGTCAAAATTTTTTTCTATAGAAACTTTATGTCAAAATTTAATTATGAATTTCATTATAAGGAAATTTCATTTTGTTCAGAGAATTTTGTAATTTTTCTATAGAAACTTTTGTCAAAATTTTATTTCTATAGAAAAATTTTGTCAAAATTTATTTAATCGTTTACTTTTGTTTGAATAATGTTGCCTTTTTATTTAGCAATTTTATGAAATGTTTTATTCTGCATAATCTCGGCTGGTAGGCTCTATAAATTTAAAGACTCGAAATTGTTGGTTTCTAGTTTTTTATTTTCCGATATTTCCGGGTTGACTTCGTCAGACGCGTTTTCAAAGGCTACAAATTACAAAATTAAACAAATAAATTAATTACAAAATTTCACAAATTAAAGTCAAACTATTGTCATTTACATATTTATCCGATGTCTTGTTTATTCGCTGTCTGGTTTTCTACTGGTGATCACTTTCTCCTGTGTTTTTTGTATCGGTATGTCCGATATAATTCTCGCGCATGTTCTCAATATCTTTTTTATAGTTTATTCTCGTCGTTAGTGGGAGTGTTGAATTATGTGTAAACATTTCCAGAAGTAAATCTTCGTCTGAGTAAGTTTCCATTGCAAATAGGATTTCTACGTTATTAAAGTTAGGTTTGTAACGGCAGTCAATGTACAGTGGCGCGCAAGTGCTGTTTTTTTTGGTTCTTGGTTTTGTCTATTGTTGTTTATATCCGAATTTATGTGAAGACAATCTTGTTTTTAATTTTGTCATTGTCGTACCAATATATGTCTTTTGGCATAAGTTGGATTTGGTCACCGTGTGGTTTTCATTTGTTATCTTATATCTACGTTGTTGTTGGGTCTTCAATTCTTAATTTTTGTTTTTGTTTTTACTAAAATAATCCGTGAACAGTGTTTTGTAGGTTTTTAACAGCGAGTTGAATATTTTTCTTTATTGTATATGTCAGACCTTGACAGTCTCATCGGAGAAGTTTGGTAATATATGTCACTGGTTTGTAATATTTTTGAATCTTTTCTTTGTCAAATTTCGGTTGTTGTGTAAGGTTGGCTTTTACTTTTGATAAGAGTTGATATAATCGTCGTTTGTGGGAAATTGTTGTCTTGAGAGAATTCGTTTAAATTTTTATTTCATTTTCAGAATGAAATTCTGGATCCACTATAATTAATAATCCTTCGTATGAAATTTGTCCGCTGATATGATTATTATACGTTTTACTGTGCTAGAGTAAAAATTGAGCAGTATCCTCCCCCCCAAGAAAGGCGTTGGTTTTTGGTACCTAATTGTAGTCTCAGTTGTATTTCCTTGTCTTATGTTATTATTTACGTCAAGATATGGTAGTTTTATTGTCCTGTTCTGATTCCTTGTGTAAATTGAATTTGTCTATTGAAATGAGTTTAAGCTTTAGTGTTTCGCGACTTCCTGAATGGCCTTTAGTGATTGCGGAAGATGTCATCTACGTATTTTGTTAATATCGGTGGTTTAGTAATATTTTTAAATACTTCGTCTAAAAGTTCCTCCATAATAATGTCTGCTACAATTGGTGAAGCAGGGGAACCCATTGGCATACCTTTTAATTGCTCATAAATCTTGTCCTCAAATTTAAAATATCTGGTGTCCTTGATACAAAAATGTAATAAATCTAATGAATAAATCCTTCCCGTCATGGTTCGTAATACTGCTCCAATTTATGGTGCCATTTTCCTATCCAATCGTCTAATTGCTAGCTTTTATCCGGAATGCCTTGAAAATGACACGCAACGGTCAAAGGATATTAAAACTTTCATCATCTTCAATCGTCATATTTTCCAAATCTTGTCTTAAAATCCGCAGAGTCCTTAACATTATATTTAGCAGTCAAGTGGTTTATTTCTAATATAACGGCTACTATGTATTTACATAAAATTTGTACGATTGGCGAGTCTATCGAAGAACAATAGGCCTTAATGGGTGCTCTCCATATATGTAATTTTTGGAAGTCCCGTAAATGCCTTGGGAGCTACTGAAGGTCCTGCTTGTCAACTTGTTTGTTCTCGATTGTTCGGTAAATAATATTGAGATTGTAAATTTTTCCAACTAATATTGTTGTTCTTTCGTTTGGAGTCTAGAGGTGGGATCAATTTTTATTCGTTTGTACGTACACATATCGTGTAATCATTTCTTTTCATCTTTTAAGATCATGAGTCAAATTTTATTCATTGCAAACCGTTTTTCCCCCTTTGTCAGCACTAAGAATTAGAATGTCATCATTTTCCTTTAAATATTGTCGTGTCTGTACCACTGTGCTTGATATGTATTTATCTCTTAAGCTCATTTGTGATCTTCGTAAATGATCGTTTATCAATGTTGTCAATTTTGTTCTCGCCATCTCTTGTTCCTCTCTGCTCTCAATTGTCTGTACACAATCTCTCCTTCCGGCGATAACTTGTAATAGTGGAAACTTTTAAGTTGTTATGCGGGAGAGCATGTTTTGGAACCCAGTGAGAGAATCCATTTGCTACTTCTCTCGGTAAATGTCTCTTCTCCGTCTTATTCAAAGCGAACCAGTCGTTATGATGTTCTATATGTTAAGCTGTGTTTGTTGTCGTTGTTGTTTAAGTAGCATCTAGCTTTTTAATGTGTGGTTGTTTTGTTACTTTAAGTGTGTCAGCGCTGTTGTACAAGAGTGTTTTCCAACTGCTCGACAAGTACAACGAATAAAATCTTGTTGGTGATAAGAAAGCTTGTTGTCAGTTTGAGTTGCGGGTTGTGAATGTTTTTCGTCGATTTTCCGTGTATTTGTTTGTGTTTATACTCTATTAGTAGTTTTAAGATTTTCATGTGAAAGTTATAGGTATACCTGTGTAATGTTCTCTCGATATTTGGCGGGATATTTTTGTTTTTGTGTGTTTTGAAAATGGTATATGTGTGGTTTGGTTGCATTGTTAAATGAAGTTGTGGGTAATGATACCCAGCTTTTTTGAACAAAACAACACACATTAAAAAGGCTAGATGGTACTTAAAACAACAACACAAAAAAACAGCTTAGAATCAATTAAGAGACTGCATAACGAGCTGGTTTTTTGTGAAATAAGACGGAGAAAGACATACCGAGAGAAGTGCAAATCGGATTCTCTCACTGGTCCCAAAACATGCTGCTGCCCGCGGCATAACAATAAAGTTTTCCACTATTACAAGTTATCGCCGAAAGGAGAAGGATTGTGTAAGAACAATTGAAGCAAGAGAGGAACAAGAGATGGCGAGAACAAAATTGAACCAACATTGGATAAACGATCATTTACGAAGATCACAGATGAGCCTTAAAGAGATAAATACATATCAAGGCATAAAGAAGAGTGTACATTACACGACAATAATTTTAAAGGAAAAATGATGAACATTCTAATTCTTAGTGCTGACAAAGGGGGAAAAAAACGGTTGCAGATGAATAAAAATTGACTATGATCTATAAGAATGAAAAGAAATATTTACACGATATGTGTACGTACAAACGAAATAAAAAGTTGATCCACGCTCTAGACCTCCAAACGAAGAAACAACAAATTAGTGGAAAAACTTTAGCAAATTCTCATAAATTTTACCGAACAAGAGAAAAACCAAGTTGGACCAAGCAGGACCGCAGTAGCATCCAAGGATTTACGGACTTCCAAAAATACATAAGGAGGAGGCACACCATTAAGGCGCTAATTTGTTCTTTCTGTATAGACTCGCCATCGTACAATTTATGTAAATACATAGTAGGTATATTAAGAAATATAACACTTGACTCTAAATATAATGTTAAGGACTCTGCGGATTTTAAGACAAGATTGGAAAATATGACGATTGAAGATGATGAAGTTTTAATATCCTTTGACGTGGTGTCATTATTTCCAAGCATTCCGGCAAAAGAAGCTGAGCAAATTCAGGACGATTGAAAAGAAAAGTGGACCATAATTGAGGCAGTATCGAACATGACGAAGGATTTTATTCATAGATTTAATTACATTTTGTTATCAAGGACACCGAAGGATATTTAAATTCGAAGGAACAAGATTTAGTGAAGGCAAATTAAAAGGGTAATGCCAATGTGGTTCCGCCTGCCTTCACAATTGTAGGGCAGACATTTATGGAGGGAATCTTTAGACCGAAGTAATTTAAAAAAGTATTACTAAACCACAGATATAACAAAATACGTAAGATGAACATCTTCGGCAATCAGTAAAGGCATCAGAAGTGCGACGAACACTAAAGGCTTAAACTCATTTAATAGACAAGATTCAATTTACTAAAGGAATTAGAAACAGGACAATAAACTACCAATATGCTTGACGTGGAAATAATACATAGACAAAGGAGAACCAACTGAAGTACTAAATTGGTACCAAAACCAACGGCTTCTGGAGACTGCTCAGTTTTTACTCTAGAGCACAGTAAACGTATAAATAATCAAATAACAGCGACAAATTGTGCATACGGAAGGATAGTTTAATATTAGTGATCCAGAATTTCATTCTGAAATGAGAAATAAAATTAAACGAATTCTCACAAGAAACAACAAAATTTCCCACAACGGAACGATATATCAACTCTTATCAAAAGTAAAACCAACCTAAAACACAACAACCGAGAATTGACAAAGAAAAAGGATTCAAAAGTATACCAACCAAGTGAACATATATATGCCAAACTTTCCTGAGAGACGTCCAAGTCTTGAACATAGTTACAATAAAGAAAAGAATATCAACTCGCGTTAAAAACTACAAAAACAGCTGGTCAACGGACTTATTTTTAGTAAAAACAAAAACAGAAAATTAAGAATGAAACGCACACAACTGTAGTATATAAGATAAAATTGCAACCGGTGACAAATCGCAACTTATGCCAAAAAGACATAATATTGGTACGACAATGCAACAAAATTAAAAAAAACAAGATTTCTTCAACATAAATCTGGGATAATAAAAAGCAATAGACAAAGCCAATGGAACAAAAAACAGGCACTTGCGGCCCACTGTACATTGACTGGTCACAAAACCTAACTTAATAAACGTAGAAATGCCTAGCAGGAACAACTACAGACGAAGATTTACTCTGGAAAAATGTTTACACAATAATTACACTCCCACTAACGAGAGAATAAACTATAAAAAAAGATATTGAGAACTGGCGCGAGGAATATATCGGACATACGATACAAAAACACAGGAGAAAGTGATCACCAGTAGGAAAACGACAGACAGCTGAAGGTAACAAGACATCGGATAAAATGTAAAATGACAATAGTTTGACTTTAATTTGTGAATTTTGTAATTAAACTTTTGTTTAATTTTGTAATTTGTGAGCCTTGAAAACGTCCTGACCGAAGTCAACCGAAAATATCGAGAAAAATAAAAAAACCTAGAACCAACATTTTCGAGTTTAATTTATAGACCTACCAGCCGAGATTAATGAGATAAAAATCATAAAAAATTTTATTTCTAAGAAAATTTTGTCAAATTAATTTTTGCAATTAAAATTTTACTTGACTTCAATTTATATTGATTGTCAAATTAATTGAATTTGTTAAAATTTTTATTCTATAGATTTCAAAATTATTTTAAATTTTGTCATTTACTATGGAAAATTTTCATGTCAAATTTTTTCTTCTATAGAAAATTTTGTCAAACAATTATTACATTTATAATACGGCTTTTTTAGATTTAATATTAACAACGTATGGACTACTTGCAGATTTAAGAAGACGGTGTGTAGAGAAGTTTTAATACCTTAGCCATCGGAAAGTGTTACGCAGCAATCCAAGTACAAGTTCGATTGTTGAATGACAGTCTTCAGTAAAGGTTTCGCATTCCATGGTGGAGGGAATCATAAGTTCGGCCCGGCCGAACTTTACGACCGTAATATACATTCTGTTTTAATCACATCCAAAACACTGAATTGGCTAATTCAATTTGGTTCCATATCTATGTAAAAAAACTGTGATTATAGTCGAAAGATACCTAAGAAAGTACTAAATCATATTCACTTTTTAATTGAATCGATCAAAAAAATAATAGGGGATGAAGCTCAACTAAACAATTGATTATCTCAGTTAAAAAAACTTGGAAGTTTTTTTTAAAGGCACTACTTCAAAAGCACTTCCAAAAATTTCCTCCCAAAGAAGTTCGTTATTTTAACTACGTAGGAGGTTATTTTGATTCAATTTTGTATAACTAAAATTTTTCACATTTTTAATGCACATCCAAACACTGAATTCAGATCACACCTAAAGAAGTGATGCAAAT
>PGFW01011909.1:15528-25543 GCA_003123925.1 Haematobia irritans | reverse complement strand
AGAAAATTTCGTCGACATTTTATTCGATGGAGAATTTTGTTTTTTATTTCATAAAAAAATTTGTCAATGTTTTATTTTATAGATAATTTCGACTGATTTTACTTACTGTTAAATAAAATTTCGTAAAAATTGTATTTTATATATGCCTTAATAAATTTTTTAATACAACCATATCACTTTTCCTTTGTCAAAGTCAAATCATCGATTTAAATGCAATTGGCTCTTCCATCTTTCTATTTTCTCCTACAAAAGAGTAGCCCGAAAGTACTTCTCCACAAAAAGAGTACCATGTACATGTCTATATAATACTCTTCTCTGAGAAGATATCTTGGGTTGTGGCATTTCAACTGGTACTTCACACCTACTCCTTATCGTCTTAGATTTAAAAAGAGACTCCAGGCATAAATCTTTAATGCAGAATATAAGTGTACTGTCGTGTGGTCAATAATAAGTTTTTTTTTACATATGACATAAGCAGACCCTTATTTTTATTGATTATACAGTTTTGTAAGTGGTGGAGTATGAATCGTAAATATCTACATTTCTGTGATATAATATTGTTCTTTAAATATTTTATTATAATTTCCAAACACAAACACTCACCTGCTAAGAAGATATTGTATAGGAAAATACACAATATATATTTCTGCAAGTTAAACCTTTTTTGTATTGCGTGATATTATGTAACTGGCGCCGGACGCAATATATGCAATATGTTTAGTGTTATTGGTTTTCTTTATTTAGACTCAATCTTGTATGTGTGTATGTGTGTGTGTGTCGTTCTGTAACAATTCTGCAAGTGAAGAGCGTTATGTGGCAATGAACCTAAATGTTTCTTAGAATGAAAAATTCCATATCGAAATAATATTAAATGCAGAGATTTTTTGTACATCTTGTATTAGCGTCCCCTCCATACAATAAGTATGGAGTACAGATTTCTTATGTTCTACTCTTTCTCTCTCTGTGCCCTCTTCTGTTCCTCTCAATTTTATATTAGCCTTTTTTCACCATTTTTTTTTTGTTTTCAGTTATGTTTAATGTATTTTATGGGCGGATTGCAAAAGCTTATAAACAATATTCGAGATATACAATATATGACTATGGGCAAAAATAAAAAATCTATTGTAACAAAAAGGTCCTAGAACACACCATGGTAGAGATACAGGCTTATATGCAAAATTGAAAAAATTTTTGGCCATATTCCAAATTTTGGTAAATTCCAATAAAAAAGAAAAAAAAAAAAAACAGATAATCCTCGTATTCCATTATGCAGTTTCAATTGTAGCACAAATATACAACAACGCACTTGAAGATGTTTCAATTAGAAATGATTTCCGATAGAGATGCCTTGTGAAAAGGATTTTTCAATAATCGATGTATTCTTTTCCTAGTGGCTTTCAATGAAGCCAATGGTTAGGGGGTTAACGGAGGTCAAATAAAAGGGTCACTATAGAATCACTAAAAGACCTGAAATCTGATGTGTTGAATAGTATAAAATGTCCTAAAGAGAGTATTGAAAGCCCGGGCCAGGCAAATATTATCCGGCCGCAGACATAGGTAACTTCAGGCACAAAGTTTCGGCTCAGTATGGCTTTAAAAGGAATTCCTAAGCTTCATTTCTACACATTCAAATCTCCAGATCTCTTATAACGGTAGCCTCTTGTTGGTAGAATTACACAAAAAAGACGTAGATTTTTTTTTACTGATTATGATAAGATTGTTAGAATTCTCGTTGTTTTGGTAGATTTTGCAAAATAATTCATCTTCAACTATCAGAGCATTTCAACAATTTTTGAATAGCAATAACGATTTTGACAAATTTCTATAGAAAATAAAATTTCATAAAATTTTCTATAGAAATAAAAAATTTCCATAAAATTTTCTAATAGAAATAAAATTTTGACTAAATTTTTCCATAGAAAAATAATAAGTTTGAACAACATTTTCTATGCGAATCATAATTTTTTACAAAATTTTTCTAATAGAAATAAAATTCAACAAAATTTTCTATGAAAATAAAATTTTGACAATTTTTTTTTACAAAATTTTCTTATTGGAAATAAATTCTGAAAAAAAATTCTAGTAGAAATAAAATCTTGACAATTTAAATATAGACAATAAACTTTGACAAAAATTTCCATAGAATACAAATTTGAGACAAAAATTTTGTATTGGAAATAAAATTTTGACAAAAATTTTCTATGGAAATAAATTTTAGTATAAATAATTTTATATAGAAAAAAATTGTAGCATTTTTCTATACAATATACAATGTTGAACAATAATCTTCTATCAGAAAATTAAATATTTTGACAAAACTTTCTATAGAAAAATAAAATTGTAACAAAATTTTCTTAATAGAAACTAAAAATTAATGAGAAAATTTTCTATAGAAGTATAATATTGACAAAATCTTTAATAGAAATATAATTTGACTAAAATTTTAGATAGAAATAAAAGATTGACAAAAATTTTCTATGGAAATATATTTTTTTTATTAAAAAATTTTGCTATTAGAAAAACAAAATTTTAGGCATGAAATTTTTCTATAATGAAATACAATGTTGACAAAATCTTCTATAGAAAAATAAAGTTTGACAAAATTTTTTCTATAAAAAGTAAATTCTTTACAAAAATTTTCCGACAGAATAAAATTTTACAAAATTTTCGACAGAAATAAAATTTTGATAATAATTTTTATATAAAAAATTTTTGATAAAATTTTGACAAAACTTTGTATAGATTATAAAAATTTGACAAATTTCAATAGAAATACATTTTAACCGTTAAATTTTCCCTATATAAAAAAAAATTTGAAAAAATTTTCTATATTTTTACAAAGTTTTTCTATAGAAATACCAATTCTGATGGTCAGATTTTCTATAGAAAATTGATTTTTTAAAATTTTCTAAGGGAAATTAAATTTTTAAAAAATTTTCTGAAATGGAAATAAAATTTTTACATAAATTTTCTAAGAAGGAAATAAAAATGTTGAGCGAATTTTTCTAAGTAAATAAATTTTTGAAAAAATTTTCTATAAAAATAAAAATTACAAAATTTTCTATAGAAATAAAATTTTTATAAAATTTTCCTAAGGATATACAATTTTACAAAATTTCTAAGGAAATAAAATTTTACAAAATTTTCGACTGAAATAAAATTTTACAAAATTTTCTATAGAAGTACAATTCTGATGAAATTTTCTATCGAAATAAAATTTTTACAATATTTTTCTAAGGATGATAAAATTATTACAAAATTTCTAAGGAAATAAATTTTAACAAAATTTTTTCGACTGAAATAAAAAATTTTTACAAAATTTTCGAACAGAAAATAAAATTTTGACATAATTTTCTAACTAAGAAAATTTTTTTGACAAAACTTTGTTATAGATATAAAATTTTTGAGCAAAATTTTCAATAGAAATAACATTTTTACAAAAACTTTTCAATCAGAAAATACAATTATTGACTAAATTTCCTATAAAAATAAACTTTTGACAAAATTTTCTATGGAAATAAATTTCCTATAGAAACTAAATTTAAGCATAAATTTTCCTATTAGAATACTGCAATGCCCGCATTGCATACCACAAGGTAGTGGCTTCAATTCCTGCTACGCACCGAACACACAAAAAGTTTTTCAGCGCGGATTATCCCCCTCAGTAATGCTGTGCGACATATCTGAGGGTTTCAAAAGCTTCTCTAAGTGGTTCACTGGAATGTGGCACGCCGTTCGGACTGCGGCTATAAAAAGGAGGTCCTTGTCATTGAGCTTAACATGGAATCGGGCAGCACTCAGTGATAAAGAAAAGAAGTTCACCACTGGTGGTATCACAAATGGACCTGAATAGTCATAAGTGAGGCCTGATACAATCGGCTAAGCCACATAATATAATGTTGACAAATATTCTATAGAAAATAAAGTTTTGACAAAATTTTTCTGAAAAGTGAAAATTACAAAATTTCGACAGAAATAACATTTTTGATAAAAAATTTTTTGATAAAATTTTTTAACAAACTTTGTATAGATATAAAAACTTGGACAAAATTTCAATAGAAAAAAATTATGAAAAAATTTTCTGTAGACATAAAATTTTACAAAAATTTTCGCAAAGGAAAGTAAAATTTTTACAAGACAATTTCTAATGGAAAATAAATTTTTAAAAAATGTTTCTAAGGAAATAAAAATTTTTAACCCCAATTATTCCAAGGAAATAAAATTTTTACAAAATTTCCTATAGAAATAAAATTTTACAAAAAATTTTCTATAAAAATAAATTTTTACAAAATTTTCTAAGGAAATAAAAATGTTTTACAAAATTTTCTATAAGAAATAAAATTTTTACAAAATTTTCTAAGGAAATAATATTTTTACAACATTTTCTATGGAAATAAAATTTTTTTAAAAATATTTCTATAGAAATAAAATTTTGACAAAATTTTCTATAGAAATAACATTTTTAAAAATTATTCTAAGGAAATAAAATGTTTACCAAAATTTTCTATAGAAATAAAATTGTTTACAAAATTTTTCTAGAAGGAAATAATATTTTTACAACATTTTCTATGGAAAATAAAATTTTTTAAAAATATTTCTATCGAAATAAAATTTTGACAAATTATTCTAATAGAATAAAATTTTACAAAATTGTCGATATAAATAAAATTTTACAAAATTTTCTATAGAAATAAAATTTTAACAAAATTTTCTATAGAAAATACATTTTTCTATAGAAAATACATTTTTCTATAGAAAATACAAAATTTTCTATAGAAAGAAAAATTTTCATAAAAATTTCTAGAGAAATAAAATTTTGACAAAACTTTCTATAGGATATAAAATTCTTTACAAAATTGTTCGTTAGAAAAATTTCAACAAATTTTCTCTGGAAAAAATAAAATCTTTCATCAAAAATTTTCTATAGAAATAAAATGTTAACAAAATTTTCTATAGAAATAAAATATTTTACAAAATTTAATAGAAAATAAAATTTTGGCGCAAAATTTTCAAATAAATCAAAATTTGGCAAAATTTTTCAATAAGAAAACTAAAATTTTTGACAGAAATTTTCATAAAGAAATAAAATTTGAACAAAATTGTGCGCAGATAGCTTTTTGGTTATGGTACGTTTTTGGTTGAATTTTCTTCAAATTTTGTATAGATTATTTTTACTCGAGTGGCAACCGTGATCTCAGTGCATTGATTTTTGTTTCCAGGGGGCTTTTTTGGAGATTATTGTTTTATTATGCAGAAAACACAGCCTAACGTTTCGTGCTGTGTGTGATCACTTTTGTTGAGCATGTTGAAGGCCAGGAACAAATCTAACATTATTCCTAAATTTTGATGTCATTTCGAAATGTTTGCTTAATGACAAGAAAAAAAAAAAAAAAAAAGAACAAAAGAGAAAATTTAAATAATGGCATAATATAGCGCTTTTCTTAGGTTAACCACTCTGTCTCATAGAGTAATATTAGTCTTTCAATCCATAAACGAGTTTTTCGTTAAAAATCCACTGGTCAAACTTTGGTTACAAATCGCAAATTGTGGAATTTTGAGTCATATTAGTCGAGTTATTTTTAAACACGCTTTACAAAAGGCCAACATAGAACACATTTTCATGTTGGCCTCTTTTAGGCTTTTAACTACCAATTAACAGAGAGTAAATTGCAATACCATCTCTCCTGAAACAATGCGTATCAAAGTTTGTCAAATTGCGAACTTGGATTTCGACAAGCCCCTATGTATATGTTTTTTTCTGCATTTGGTTAAATATCGGCAAAATACCCATAATACTTCTGTTAAAATTGCCACTGTTAAGGCGAATTAATAAACATTTAAAAAGGGAAAATTTTTTATTTGTTTTTTTTTATGTTTTCATGTAATCAGTTTAAATAAACACAAAAATATGATTTTTTTTCAATATTTTTTTTTTCAATAATTTAAAAAACTTCATGAAAATCAGCAATCTATGGCTCTTGACATGTCATCATCATATTGATCCTATGGGGCGCCTTAGACAATAAATAGCTATGATTCAAAACGCAATGAGCCATAAATGTGAATACAGGTTGTTTGTTTTAGTCATTTTTACATACAGCATGTATCTGAAAAGAAAAACTTAAGTTCTTTTTTTTTAATGTCATTTTTGAAATGTTTTCTTGGAAAAAGAAAATTAAAATGTCTGGCCTTGTCTACTGATTTTGAAGCTAAAAAAAGAATATGCAAATTAAACGAAAAAAAAACAAATTTTTCGAATTCCCATGACCTACGGGTTTCCAGAGAAAATGAAGGCAATGAAAACATATAAATTTATTATTATTAATTTTTATTTAATTATAAAAACAAAGCAATTTCCATAGAAAATTAGATCTAATATTGGCAGAGTTTTAGTGAATTTTTTTTTTCAAAATCTTTTGATATTTAAATTCGAAAAATTTTTGTTAAGCTTTTTTTTTCTTCATGGGCGAATTTTTCCATAAGTCTTTCCTCCTTTTCATAATTCTCTCTCTCTCTCTCGAATTTTTTATTATCATAGACTAAGCAGATATTTACTCGATATTCACCATAGTCGTTGTTGAAAAACTCAATCATTTTGCTAACGAAGTTTCCATATAGTTCAAAGCGATTTAATCTAATACGTTTAGCTTGACATTAACAACATGACTTTTAAAAATTATCAATTGATTTTGGTAGCTATTTATATTTCATGTCGTTCTTCTGCTTGATGTATTTATAGGTCATGGGCTCTGTTCTCCATTCTCTCTCTCGCTCTGCCTCTCTCTGCTAAATGTAGAAAAAAAGTAATCACACAGAAACATTCAGTGTAACAACTTCAATCAACCTAATTATTAATTTAACCATGCAGGCCACCTTCTGTTAATTGTCAATGTATTTATGAATAATTCAAAAAAAACATTATAGTTCAAATTTTTGAAAAATATCTAAGAATATTCATATTATTCTGAGCCACAATAGTGGTAGTTATAGAAAGCAAGAACAGCTTGGCAAGCTAACAATATTCGAAAGGGTACGCAAAAATTGTTTTTTCTATCCGATTTGCCTGAATATTGAAAATCTAGAGGTATTTTTAGTAGCGACAAATTGTGTGTCCGAAAATGGGGTGTATCGATCATTTTTTGGTATAGCCTCACATATAGGACACCATCTCCCGAATTTTTATTTCATGGGCGTCTAGAAACTGTAGTTACAATCCGATTTGCCGGAAAATTGAAATCTGGGGGTTATTTTTGGAACCGTAAGGGGGTTTGTCCGAAAATGGTCGGCGTATTGGTCATGTTTTGGCTATGCCCCAAAACATGAAAAATTTTGTCAAAATTTTATTTACTATAGAAAATTTTGTAAAAATTGGTTTTCTATAGAAAATTTTGTCAAAAATTTTTATTCTTTAAAAAAACTTTGCCAATAATTTTAATTTCTATAGAAAATCTTTATAAAACCAAATTTTTTAGTTCCCATAGAAAATTTTGTCAAAATTTTATTTCGGCATAGAAAATTTTGTCAAAAATTATTATTTCCATAAAACTTTTCAAAAAATTTTATTCCATAGAAATTTGTCAAAATGTTATTTCCATAGAACATTTTTGAAATTTGAAATTTTTTCCTAAAAAATTTTTAATTCTATAGAAAATGTCCATAATTTTTATTTCTATGAGAAAACTTTGGTGCAAATATTATTTCTATAAAAATTTTGCAAGATTTTATTTCTATAGAAAATTTGTATTTGTTGCTAGAAATTGTTTTCATAGAAAATTTTGTCAAAATTTTTATTTCCAGGCAGAAAATTTTTGTAAAAAAATTTTTTGAGATTTTTATTTTATCTGTAGAAAAATTTTGTGAAATTTTTTATTTCTATAGAAAATTTTGTAAAAAAATTTTATTTCGCATAAAAAAATTTTGTCAAAATTTATTTCCATTAGAAAAATTTTGCCGCAATTTTTTTCTATAGAAATTTTTAGGAATCAAACATTTTTTTCTATAGAAAATTTTGTTTCTATAATTTTGTCAAAATCTTATTTCTATAGAAAATTTTTCTATAAGAGTTTTGTGAAGTACCTCTTAGTGGAAAAAATTTCCAATAGAAAAAACATTTGACCAGAAATTTTCTATAGAAATAAAATTTTTGGAATTATACTTTTTGCTTCGAAGTGGTAAAAACGTTAATATTGTACCAACTTGATCAATTGGACTAAAACTGCAACCTAGACATGATCACAAAAATGTGTTTAGACAAAACGGACATGTCTAAATCAACTGCAGGGCTGTTCCCGGAGCATTTGTTTCCAAATGTCACTAAATGTTTTAATCATTTTCCTTGGGGTGAGTTTGGAAAAACACAAAGGACTTGTATTTTTTCCACTAACAAGCCATTTAACAGTGGGCCTTTCAGTTTTTAGAGAGTTTAAAATATCTACGCAAACTTCCGAAGAAACCTCCGTTATCTCCTTGAAACTTGCCACAAATTATTTACGACTTATGGGTCATATCGGATTTTATTAGGAAGTGCAGCTAATGTATGATAAATTGTAATAATTTTAAGCGATTTTTGGTAAAAATTTCAATCAAAAATTCAGTATTTTTAGATGCTTTTCAAATTATTTGTAAAATAAATTAAAGGAAAAAATGTTATGAGAAAAATTTTCGCATCATTGAAGCACAATTGTTGTTTCACCATTTCATATTATTTTAGTTTAAAATTTTTTTTGTTTTGTTTTTTTTTTTTTTTTTTTTTTTATTATATAATCAGCATTTTATTTTGTAAATTTATTTTTCTTTATTTTTTTTCCAAAAATTTAAAATGTTGATTTAAATAATTTTTTTTATGTTTTTGTAATAAAAATAAATATGTACATTAAATTATAAAAGTACATAACTTAAATTGGGAATTAATTGGGTTATATTTTTATTTAGCAAAAGTTTTTTATTTTAATTAACATTCTAATTTATAATAATTCTTACGTTTTATTTTTATATTTTTTTATCCAGGTTGTAATTGTAATTTTAAATGTTAATTTTAAAATTTAGTATTAATAAAGTTTAATAAAAGTTTGTATGTATTTTTAATATTTTTTTTTTTTTCAAAATTTTAAAAGACAGTTTACATCCCTTTATAGACTCTTTACAAAATGTTAAAATGTTCTCCCCTATTTCTTCTCCCAACAACTAATGTAATTGAGAAAAACTAAACCCTTTCCCCATATCCTTGCCGTATAACACTTATTTGTAATCAATCAGTGATATTTACAATGCCACGTGTAAGTTACTACACAAAAGAGTTTCTACAAAAAGAGTTTCATTCAATCATTGCTTTCGCATGATGAGGTTCAATTACTCCATAAAACTTTGACTTTGTTTCCGCTCTTATGTGTGGTTGAAGTTTCCTTTGTTTCCTTTACCCCTTGCCAACTAATCATTGACTTACAAATGACTAGAAATAAAGTTCATTGAATAACGCATTGTCTAGCATGGATTCGCTATGCTTTATAGCTCCCCTCCCCCAGCCTATCCACATGCTCTATGTGTATACCACTCAAAGTTTTTCTATGGCCCATAAACAATTTTAAAAACTTCCACCTGCATTTTAGATCCTTGACACACCATAAAAAAAAGTTAATTTAAATGTTTGATGGTTTTGTCTATCACCATACAACCGTGTAGCGTTGTTTGTGTATGCAATAGTGCGTAAACATAGACTTCCGCTTTGTTGGTGTTTGTGTTTCATTGATTTAAGCTAAAAGGGGAGAATGAGAGCAGGAGTACAACATAGTGAGAATAACAATGCATATACAATAACAAAGGCCTAGAGAAAGCATTAGTGTGGGGGAGTATGATGGTGTGGGTTTAACTTTGAGTCAAAGTATGTGTTTAATTGGCGTTGAATGGGGAGTGTTTGTTGCTTTGTATGCAAACATTCTCAATGTTTTTCTCATAAATCATTTATGGCAATTAATATCAGTGAAGCGGATGAAAACTTCCTTGCTACTGTGTGTGTGTG
>PGFW01011909.1:0-13876 GCA_003123925.1 Haematobia irritans | reverse complement strand
GATGAAAACTTCCTTGCTACTGTGTGTGTGTGGGAAGTAAAAAATGTTCGTGAGTTGTGGCCCCAGTATGTTCTGAACCTTCAACTAACGTTTGATTGTGATATCGGGGGATGCTGGTGTGCGACTAGGACTTGGATCTTTTGTGTTCCTCTTGAATGAGTGGGGGGGGGGGCGTGGTCTTTGTGCTGCTGTGTTGTGCTGACTTAATTAATAAAGAGCTGGGCGAAAGACACGATAAATGAGATTAAAGTTTCCTTGCCTCCCCACTTCCGTAATTGTTGTAAATCTGACGGGAAATGTCGTTGAAATATCTAAATCACTTTTTCTTGTAAGAGCATTATTGGAATAGGCTTAACGACATATTACAGAATGAATTTACATTGGGATTTATACTTGACAAATGCAACAAATAAAATTATTTAGGACAGCTACAAAAAACCAGTAAACCAGCTAGCGCGAACGAAATATCGTTGGGTATATTTTTTAGAAATTTTGTTTTAATATATACGAATATTTAAATAATAAATTTAATTAGTTTATAAAATAAAAGTATGTTATTTCTATTATATTCTACAATTACTTCTTATTTGTATTGTAATACATTAATTTAATTTATATTACACTAAAGTATTATCATAAAATAAAACGTATTCACCACGACTCGATAGATAACAATTAGGTTCATATTTGTCGAGAAATATCAAAAAAAATTACCTGAACACCTAATTTGGGCTGGTCTTATTATTTGGCAATTATGGAACAGATCTCACAAGTTGTCACGTTGTGGTCTACGCAGATATTAGGCGCACATTAGCTGCGACATTAATGGCAAATTAAGAAATTC
Organism: Haematobia irritans; assembly: GCA_003123925.1. Classification (NCBI taxonomy): domain Eukaryota; kingdom Metazoa; phylum Arthropoda; class Insecta; order Diptera; family Muscidae; genus Haematobia; species Haematobia irritans. The sequence continues at coordinate 13,032 of PGFW01011909.1, read as the reverse complement.
TGAAACTTTTTGCAGGAAAATAGCAATTAACGACAATCTCTTCTACTGGCTTTCAATTGTTTTCAATCTGACTATTGACATATACTTGTGTGAAGCACAATTTGAGTCGATTGGACTAACACTCTTCTCCTACACTTTGATTACAAAAATTTTGTAAGAAAGGACGAGGCGGAGGCACGACTGGGGTAGATTGGCTCTGGACAAGCGTGGAACTGGCTCGAACAGTAATCTACCACGAATTCTTACCCAAACTAACAAAATATCGTTTTTTTTAAAAAGATTTTTTCTATAAACTTGCTCATTTATACTATACCAATTTCCAAAATTTATTCTATAGTAACATTTCTTCTAACAAATTATTTTTAGACAATTTTGTCAAATTTTTAATTTCTATAGCATCCGAAATTTTATTTCATAAAAGTTTTGTTTTCAAAATTATCATTTTATAGATTATAGATATGTCATTCCTTATAAAAATTTGCAAATTTTACTTTTATAAAATGTTTGTCCAAAATTCATTATATTTTCTTCAAAATTTTGTCATAAATTTTTTATTCTATGCAAAATTTTTGTCGTAACTTTTTTTATAGAAAATTTTTGGTAAACTTATATTTCGTGATACTATCGTATGAACTTTTTATTTAAATTTTTCTCACGACATACTTCATAACTATTCTACGAACTATAGTGTTCACAGAAAACATAGGATTGTGTTTTTATTTAAGGCTTTTATTTCCAATATTTCGGTTGATTTCGTAGAAAACCGTTATCAAGGATTTATCTCAGGTGTGCACAGCTTCACACAAAATTTTCCAATTTTTTCAAAACTTTAATTTCTATAGCAAAATGTTGTCAAATTATTTTCCATTTCAGAATTTTTGTCTAAAATTATATTTTTTATAGCAGTTTTATGGAATTGTTATTCCTATAAATAAGTTTTGCCAAAACTTTTAACTTTTATAAACATGTTTGTCTAAATTCTATTATTCTATCAAAAATTTTTTGTCTAAATTCATTCTATGAAAATTTTTTTGTCGTAATTTTTTTTTATAGAAAATCTTTTGTCAAAACTTATATTTCTGAGCTTGACTATCGTTGACCTTTTTATTTATATTTTTAGAATACTTATAATTAGTTTCGGCTATAGGTCGATTAAAAAACATTAGGACTTATGTTTTTATTTAAGTTTTATTTCAATATTTCGGTTGAACTTCGTGAAAGTTATCAAGGATTTTATTCAGGTGTTCACACATTCAGCAGTAAAACAGAGTGTGCACAGTTTCACTCAGTAAAACATCAATCACTATGTTTTTATGATCGACCTATAGCCGAAAACTTATGATAAGTATTGCTTTAAATTTCATATATATCAGAAAAATTTTGTTACAATGTCATTTTCTACTTAAAAAATTTTGTTAAAATTTTATTTGCCATAGAAAATGTTTGACAAAATGTTACTTTTATAGATAGTTTGTCAAATTTTTATCTATGGAAAAAATTTTGTTTTCAAATTTTTATTTTGGTATATAAAATTTTGTCAAAATTTTATTTCTATAGAAATTTTGTCAAAATTTTACTTTTATAAAAAACTTTCAAAATTTTATTTTGTAGAAAATTTTGTCAAAAATTTATTTCTGTAGAAATTTTGTTAACAATTTTATATTCTATTAGAAAATTTTGTCCAAAATTTTTATTTTGGTATAAAATTTTGTCAAAATTTTATTTCTATAGAAGATTTTGTCAAAATTTTACTTTTATAAAAAACTTTGTCAAAATTTTATGTTTGTAGAAAATTTTGTCAAAAATTTATTTCTGTAGAAGATTTTGTTAAAATTTTATTTCTATAGAAAATTTTGTCAAAATTTTATTTCTATAAAAAATGTTGTCAAAATTTTATTCCAAGAAAATCTTGACAAAATTTTATTTCTATTTTTAAAAAATATTTGTCGAAAATTTATTTCAAAAATTTGGTCAAAATTTTATTTCTATAGAGATTTTGTAAAGATATTACAGTGTTGTCAACATTTAAGTTCTATAAACATATTGTCCCATCTTTAGTTCTATAGAAAATAGTTGTCAAAATTCTTATGTTCTACAACAAAATTGCTTCAAAATCTTTATTTCTATAGAAAATGTTATGAATAATTTCCTTCTAAAAAAATTATGCCAAAAAATTTATTATTTGTAGAAAATTTTATCAAAAATTTTTGTTTCTATAGAAGATTTTGTACAAAATTTCTACTCTTTTAAAAAAACATTGCTCAAAATGTTATATTCTATAGAAAATATTGTCAAAATGTATATATCTTAGAAAATTTGTCAAATTTTATTTCTATAGAAAATTTTGTCAAATTTATTTTCATAGAAAACTTTGGTTCAAAATTTTATTTCTGTAGAAAATTTCATCAAAATTTTGATTTCTATAGAAATTTTGTTCAAAATTTATTCTATAGAAAATTTGTAAAAATTTTATTTCTGTAGAAAATTTGTTCAAAATTTATTTTCTATAGAAAATTTTTCAACCATTTTATTTCTATTAGAAAAATTTTGTCAAAATTTTATTTCTACAAAAAAATCTTTATCAACATTTTCATTTATTTTCTATTAGAAATTTTGCGAAAATTTCCTTCCTACAAAAAATTTTGTCAACATTTTTATTTCTAAAGAAAACTTTTGACAAAATTTTATTTTCTAAAGAAATTTGACAAATTTTATTTCTATAGAAAAATTTTCCCAAAATTTAATTCTTTATAAATAATTTTGTAAATTTTTGTTTCTATAGAAAATTTTGCCAAAAATTGTTATTTCTGTAGAAATTTTCCGTCAAAATTTTTATTTCTATAGAAAATTTTGTCAAAATTTTCATTCCTATAGAAATTTTTTGTCAAAATTTTATTTCTATATTTAACAAATTTCGTCACATTTCTATTTCTAAGAATTGGTTAGGTTAGGTATAGGTTAGGTTAGGTGGAGCCCGATGTATTAGGCTCATTAGACTATTCAGTCCATTGTGATACCACATGATTGAACTCTCTCTTATCACTGATGCCTGCCCGATTCCATGTAAGCTCAATGACAAGGCACCTCCTTTGATAGCCGACTTCGAACGGCTGCGTTCCACATTGTAGTGAACCACTTTAGAGAAGCTTTGAAACCCTCAGAAAATGTCACCAGCATTACTGACGTGGGATAATCCACCCGCTGAAAAATTTTTTGTGTGTCGGTCGAAGCAGGAATCGAAAACCCGCAAAAATCTACCATAATATCAAGAATTCTACTATCATAAAAATCTATAATTTGTAGAATTCTACCAACTTATGGACACCGTGCTTAGGAGGCGGCCCTTATCACTACTTCCAAGACCTATATATTGTCTATTCGTCGCCTTCTGGCGTCTTTGGCAAACATATGCCTAAATTAAAAATACCTGTACCCACATTGTGCTCAGGGAAAACTCGTAGTACATTACATTTTTGTATAGGCATACTTCTAGGCGATTGTTAAAATCTCTTTTCCTGAGTAATATAATATTGTGTGTCGATTACTTAAAGCCATTATGTAAAATGTTATAATTGAAAATTATCCCCCCCCCCTTCATCATAGCAAACACTTGAAATTCTACCTCAACTTTCTAACATATATCCCTCCTCACCAATGAAATTAAGTGCTCATATATTTTGGTAATTGTCTGGGATAGATAATAGCGCAAGGGGTCAAGAGGATTTAACGAGCAACGTGCCTATTAAATTCATTGCCATTGTGTTTAAATCTCTTTGGCAAAAAACTACATAAACCAACATCCCATACCTTGAGGTAACTTGGCATAGCTTCAAATTCAATTTTTGTTTACGAAAAAATCTAAAACAGCACGTAATAAAACGTGATGAATTGCCACCGAAACAATAAATTTAACAGAGACTACAAATCCAATGATCTTCGTGTGACACATAAAGCTTACATTTACAAGATAGACTTCGTTATTGGCCATTTCGTATTGATGTATAATGGAGATGTGGGGGTATAAGGCTCACATGATCTAGCTGCCCACGTACATACTTACACGAATTCACTGCAGACCCTTCAACCAAACCAACTTTGCTATTCTTTGATATTCTCTATGGAGGCGCATGGTGGTTTGTAAATGTCCTTTTAGGATGCTAATTTATACATTACCACAAATCCTAGTAGTAGGACATTTTTTACAAAGAATGTGTAGAAAAAAAAACACAAACACAAATAAAACCCTTTTACTTTCTATTTTGGTATTATGTGGGGTCTCAGAGTTATTTTTTTTTTGATTTTTTAGTGACAAATATTACTTAGAAGGCTTTGAAAGCACTAAAATAATACCAACCTTTGAACTTAAAATAATATTCCTTTAATATTAGTATGGTAACGGATTTATAAAGTTTAAATAGGCTACTGATTTTAAATTTCACCATTGATGGCGTCGCTATAGAAGCTTAAATTTTTTATATGTGGAACAATTACCAGAAAAACCACTAAACAGAAAAATCTTAATTTCTGCAGAGCTCGAAAGAAATGCTTTTGTCAAATTTATTCTATTGAAAATTTTAGTCAAATTTTATTTTTAGAAAATTTTGTTCAAAAGTTATTTCTATAGAAAATTTTGTCAGAAATTTTATTTCGTACAAAATTTTGTCATAATTAATTTCCTTGTTTAAATTTTATTTTCTTATGGAATAGTCTAAATTATTTTTATTAGAAAATTTTGTCTAAGTATTTTATTGCTATAGAAAATTTTCTCAGAATTTTATTTTTTTAATTAGAAATTTTGTCAGAAATTTTATTTCTGTAGCAAATTTATTTTCTAATAGAAATATTTTTATCACCATCTTATTTCTATAGGGAAAAATTTTGTCTAAATTTAATATCTAGTAAAAAAATTTTTTATTAATGTTATTTTATGGAAAATGTTTGTCAAAATTTACTTTCCTTGTTTTAAATTTTATTTCTATGGAATAGTCAAAATTTATTTTTTATTGGAAAATTTGTTCTAAGTTTTAATTTCTATAGAACAATTTTTTCCCAGAATTTTATTTAATAGAAATTTTGTCAAATTTTATCTGTAGAAAACTTATTTCTAGTAGAAAAACTTTTGTACCGATTTATTTTCTATAGAAATGTACACTGTCTAAATTTAATATCTATAAAATTTTTGTATTAATATATATTTTTATTAGAAAATTTTGTCACGATTTAATTTCCTTGTTTAAATTTTATTTCTATGGAATAGTCAAAAATTTTAGTTTTATAGACATTTCCTCAAAATTTTAATTTCGTAGAAATTTATTTCTATTAGAATAATTTTGTCAACAATTTTATTCTTATGAAAATTTTTGCTAAGATTTAATATGTACCAGAAATTTTGCTTAATGTTATTTTATTACGAAATTTTGTCAATTTTATTTCTATAGAAAATTCTGTTCAAAATTTTATTTCAATAGGCAAAACTTTCTTACTATACAAATGTGTCAATATTTTCTAGTTTTATAGAAAAGTTTGTAAACATTTTATTTTTGTTACGAAAATTTCTCCAAAATTTATGTCTGTAGAAAATTTTCTCAAAAATTTATTTATAGAAAATTTTGTCAAAAATTTTTATTTTATAGAAAATTTGTCAAAATTTTATTTCGTATACAGAAATTTTCCTCAAAATTATGTCTATAGAAAAATTTTCTCAAAATTATTTCTTATAGAAAAATTTTGTTAAAATATTATGTCTATAGAAAATTTTGCAAAATATTTTCCAGAAAGAATTTGTAAAAAATTTTATTTTTATTGAAAATTTTCTCAAAATTTATATTTCTTTGGAAAATTTATCCAAAATTATTTCTATAGAAAATGTAGTCGAAAATTTTCATTTCCCTAAAAAAATTTTGTCAAAATTTTGATTTGTATACCCGAAATTTCTTCCCCAAATTTTATGTCTCTACTCAATTTTCTAACATATATCCCTCCTCACAATGAATAAGTGCTCGATATTTGGTAAATTGTCTGAGTAGATGATAGGCCAAGGGTCAAGAGGTATTTAACGGTCAACGTGCCCTAATTAAATTCATTGCCATTGTGTTTAATCTCTTGCGAAAAAAATATCAAATAAAACCAAAACCATCCCATAGCTTTTGAGGTAAACTTGCATACTTAAATTCAATTTTGTTTACGAAAAAATTCTAAAACAGCACGTAATAAACGGTGATGAATTGCCAACCGAAAAATAAATTTAACCAGAGACTACAAATCCCAAGATACTTGTGTGACACATAAAGTTCATTTACAAGATAGACTTTCGTATTGGCATTCGTATTGATGCATATGGAGATGTGGGGGTATAAGGCTCACATGATCTGTGCCACGTAAATATACATACACGAAATTTCATGCAGACCCTTTAACCCAACCACTTTGCTATTCTTTGATATTCTCTATGGAGGCATGGTGGTTGTAAATGTCCTTTAGATGTAATTTACTATTACCACAAAATCCTAGTAGTAGGACTTTTACAAAGCATGTGTAGAAAAAAAAACACAAACACAAATAAACCCTTTTTACTTTATATTTTGGTATTTATGTGGGTCTCAGAGTTTTTTTTTTTATTTTTTTAGTGACAAATATACTTAGAGGCTTTTGAAAGCACTAAAATAATACCAACCTTGAACTTAAATAATATATCCTTTAATATTAGTATGTAACGGAATTTATAAAGGTTTAATAGTTGAATGGCGTCGTTATAGAGCTAAATTTTTTTCATATATGGCGAAATAATTTATTTTTTTTTTACCAGAAAACTGATTAAACGGAAAACTCTTATTTTCGCAGAGCTCGAAAGAAATGTTTTGTCAAAAATTTTATTTCTATTTGAAAATTTTGTCTAAATTTTTTATTGTTTATAGAAATATTTTTTCAAAAGTTTATTTCTATAGAAAATTTTGTCAAAATTTTATTTTCTGTAGAAAATTTTTTGTCAAAATTATTTCCGTTGTTTAAATTTTATTTTAATGGAATAGTTCTAATTTTATTTTTTATTAGAAATGTGTCTAAGTTTTATTTCTATAGAAAATTTTTCTCAGAAATTTTATTTTAATAGAATTTTTTTCTGTTCAAAAGTTTTTTATTTCTGTAAGAATATTTATTTCTATAGAAACATTTTGTCACCATCTTATTTCTATAGAATAATTTTTGTTTAAATTTTGAATGTTCTATTAAAAATTTTGTATTAATGTTATTATTTATAGAAAATGTTATCAAAATTTTATTTCTCTTGTTTAATTATTTCTATGGAATAGTCTAATTTTATTTTATTAAAGAAAAATTTTGTCTTAAGTATTTATTTTCTATATATAAATATACCCAGAAATTTTTTGTAAAAATTTTAATTTCTGTTAGAAAATTTTTTCTATAGAAATTTCTATTAGAAATTTTTTCACCATTTTTATTTCCTATAGAAAATTTATTTGTCTAATTTAACATATCTATAAAAAGATTTTGTTATATTATACAATTATTCTCGAGCTTTATGGACAGATATAGACTTAAGGTAACATGATTAATGGAGCCATTTGAAAAGAAAACGCAGATTACTCCTAATCTATGTTTTATCAATAAGGCAGTATAGATAATAGGGCCCAAAAATTGAGTTATCTCTTCCGAGCCGATCCTATTACTAAAGCTGTGGAAAGGTTTCAATTCGCAGACCGAAACATGTACGGTTCCAGGCGTGTATAGATTGGTATCTTGGCGTTTTTCTTTTCAATTGGGCTCTAATTAATATTGTTTCCTTAATCTTATTATTGTCCATAAAGCTCGAAGAATATTTGTATAATTATTCCTATAGAAAATTTTGTCAAATATATATTCTTAGAAGAATTTTCAAATTTTAATTTCTTTGGAAATTTTCTTTCAAAATTTTATTTCTATAGAAACTGTTGTCAAAATTTATATTTCTACAAGAAAATTTTGTCAAAATGTTTATTGTATACGAAATTTTCTCAAAAATTTTATTGTCTATAGAAAATTTTCTCAAAATTTTATTTCTATAGAAAATTTTATTCAAATTTTATTTTCTATGAAAATTTTTTTGTCAAATTTTATTTCTATAGAAAATTTTGTCATATTTTATTTCTATAGAAATTTGTTAAAATTTATGTCTATAGAAAATTTTGGTTAACAATCTTTATGTCTATATAAAATTTTTTGTCAAAATATTATTCTAGGAAAATTTCTCAGAATTTTATTTTAAATAGGACATTTTTGTCGAATTTATTTCGTAGAAAATTATTTCTTTAGAAAAATTTTGTCACAATTTTATCTATGAAAATTATTGTCACAAATTTTATGAAATTTTGTTAAAATTTATGTCTATAGAATAATTTTTTGTCAAATATATTTTCTAGAAAAAATTTGTCAAAATTTTATTTCTTGGAAAATTTTCTCAAAATTTATTTCTATAGAACTCTTGTCAAATTTTATTTTAAGAAAATTTTGTCAAAATTTTTATTTGTTATACGCAAATTCTCAAAATTTTATAGTCTATCGAAAATTTCTCTCAAAATGTATTCTTATAAGAAAATTTTATCAAAATTTATTTCTTATTAGAAAATTTTATCAAATTTATTTCTATAGAAATTTTATCAAAATTTTTATTTTCTATGAAATTTTTTTGTCATAATTTTATTTCATAGAAATTTTGGTCAAATATTATTCCTAAATTGCTCAAAATTTTTTTCTATTTAAATTTTTCTCAACAATTTTATTTTCTTTTGGAAAATTTTTTTCAAAATTTTATTTCTATAGAAAATTTTGTCAAAATTTTAGTTGTAATACGAAATTTTTCTTCACAATTTAATTTTTATAGAAAAATTTTCTAAGAATTTTATTTGCTACAGAAATTTTGTTCCAAGTTAGATTTCGATAGAAACATTTTGTCAAGTTTTTATTTCTATAGAAACTTTTCTTGTCAAAATTTTATCTCTTATAGAAAATTAGTGTTTTAAAAAATTTTTTTCAATACGAAAAATTTTGTTAAATTAATTCGATCGAAATTTTGTCAAAATTTTTATGTCTACAGAAAATTTTTGTCAAAATTTATGTCTATAGAAATTTTTTGTAAAAATTTGTTTCACATAGATTTCTTTTTTTTCAAATTTTACTTGTATACAGAAATTTTTTCAAAATTTTAATTGTATAGACAATTTTCTCAGAATTTTATTTCAATAGAAAATTTTTTTTCAAGTTAGATTTTCGATTAGAAAATTTTTGTACAAAATTCCTATTTCTAATAGAAAATGTTTGTACAAAATATACTTCTATAGAAAATTTTCTTCCTATAAAGAATTTAGATCAAAGTTTTACTTCTATAAAAAATTTTGACAAAATTTTATTTCTATAGAGAAATTCTTGAAAAAAATTTTATTTCTATAAGAAAATTTTGTTAAGATCATTATGTCTATAGAAAAGTTTTTGTGTTCAAAAATATTAGTTCCTAGAAGGAATTTGTCAAAACATTTTTATTTCTATTGAAAAATTTTCAAATTAAATTTCTATAGAAAATGTTGTCAAAAATATTTACTTTCTAAAAAAATTGTCAAAATTTTATTTGTATACGAAATTTTGTCAAAATTTTAATTTGTATAGAAATTTTGTCAAATTTTTTTTTCGTATACGAATTTTCTCAAAATTTTAATTTTTAAAGAATTTTCTCAGGAATTTTTTTTCTATAGAAATTTGTCAAAGTAGATTTCGATAGAAAATTTTTGCCCAAAATTTTATTTCTATAGAATTTCTTGTCAAATTTATCCCTATAGAAAAATGGTGTCAAAATTTTATATTCAATAGGAAATTTTGTTACATTCTATTTCGATCGAATTTTTGTCAAAATTCTATTATCTATAGAAAATGTTGTTCCAAATTTAATTTCTATTAGAAAATTGTCAAAAATTTTTATTTCCATACAAAAGTTTGTTAATGTTTTTTTCTATAGAAAATTTTGTTAAAATTTGATTTCTATAGAATTTTTTTTCAAAATTTTATTTCTATAGAAAAATTTTGTCAAAATTTTAATTTAAAAAATCGTTGTACTTTTAGGCATGTCGTTTAAAGTTCTCAATGATTGCCATTTAAATAAAGACTTATGCGAAAGTTCATGAACGTTTACATTCTTGCTGACACTGTGGCATACTCTTTATGGCTATGGAATGCAGGTTAAACTATTAAAAACTCAAAAATACCTTTACAACTAGCATAGAATAGAAGTAGAAGTAAGAACAAAAATTGTCATGCGAAGGTTAATTTTGTCTATGGGGTCACATAAAATGTTGGTTTTTGTGGTCCATTTGGGAATTTCACATTATAAATTGTCTTCTCATACACACAACACACATTTTATATTAAGTGTTAGTATGTTATCTATATCCCTGGTCTAATTCTATTATTTTCTTGTTTTTGGGGAATTTATTTTTCGTTTAGTTTCTCGCGTATTTTAAATCTAACCAATGGCTCATTTTCTATGTAATTAGTCTTCATAGTTTTATACACATTTCTGTAGCACAAAACCACTAAACAATAGGAGAGTTGAGAGATACTAAACTAACACACGCTAAACCCAAACAACACACCAACACACACTCACAACGGAAAACACCATGCCCAAAATGTGACAACGGATTTCGATTTTTAGAGATAATACCTAATGTAAAGCATACATTTAGGCTGGCTTATAAAATATTAAATATTTCACTTTCACTTCTTAGCCATTTTAATTAAGGCCGGTGAGAAAAACGAATTATCAAAATTAAGGTTTACGACCCTTTATAAGTGTCAAACTAAGTATTAGATTGCTGGAACCTTGGGGGGAAAAAGATAGAAGAGCTAAAGCCAAATTATATAGGGAAAAGGAATACACGTTTTTGTATAAAGATAACTTAGTTAGTATTCCAAGTTGATGAGTATCTGCAGATTGCGATTTGCATATTTTTGGCTATGTATTTAATTTATGGTATATTTCTGGTGGGAAGGTTAAACAGACAGAGAGAAACAAAAAAACTTCTATCATTGATTTTATTCTGGTATTAATTTTTTAAAGCTCTTGCAACACTATCGTCGAGCGAGTTATAAAACAAAAAAAAAAAAAAAAAAAAATAAATTGAATTGAAAGAATTTCCTGAGTAGGGAAAATAAAGAACATCTTTGGAGGACATTTTTGGATGTACTTATAAGTAGTGCCCCTTAGAAGAACTGTCATCTCTTGCATCTCTCGCTCTTTCTTGTTCAAAATATCCAACTTATTTTTCTGAACTTGTTTTTGATAATTTAGTCTTAAGTTCATTATATATCAATTCATTGTGCCGTTTTTTTTCCTCTCTTATGCAAAAATTATGTTTATCTTATGCAATTTCATGCCACAAAAGGTATTTGAGAAAATAACAAGCAAATCCTATGACAAAACCAATTTTACCCATAACCATAAGCCATATAAAGCTGCCACAATTACAATGGAGGCGATGAGAGGAAAGCTGAATAAACAAACGCGGGAGATATGAAGAAAATATTGCTTTTAGTTCTTGAAAGGAGTGAACTCGATGCTAAATTATTGCTTACACAAAGAAAGCGGAATTTGTAATTGTTTGGAAGGAGAATGGTTGGTTGGCGCGGCTATACGTTCAAACTATAAATAAAACCAGTACTAACCTTCATTCTCTATTACAAAAGTATTTAAATAGTAAAATAGATAAGTAGTTTAGAGCATAGACGACAATGTAACTCAAACTCATTAATATGTTCCAGAAGTGTGGGTCTATAAGGCTGGTTGCCACTCGAGTCATAAAAAATCATAAAAAATTGCGAGAAAAAATAACAAACAAAAAAATTTATTATTCAAAATTTTATTTCTACAGAATTTTTTTTCAAAATTTTATTTCTATAGATAATTTTGTCAAAGTTTTATTTCTATAGAAAATTTGTCAATCTTTATTTCTATAGAATTTTGTCAAACTTTATTTCTATATAAAGTTTTGTCAAAATTTTATTTATACAAAATTTTTTGCACAATTTTATTTTTATTAGAAAATTTTTCTGCCAAATTTTATTTTTATAGAAAATTTTTTTGCAAAAATTTTATTTTATAGAAAGTTTTTTCAAAATCTGTATTTGCTATAGAAATTTTTCTTAAACTTTATTTAAAAAAATGCTTTGAAAATTTTATTTTCTAACGAAAATGTTGCAAAATTTTATTGATTTTATTCGTTAAATTTTTGTCAAATATTATTCTCATACAGAAATTTTTGCCAAAATTGTATTTCTATAGAAACTTTGTCAAAATTTTATTTTGTATAAATTTTTTTTTCAAATTTTTATCTTCTATAGAAAGTTTTTTCAAAAATTTTATATTCTAAAAAATTTTTGTAACTTTTTATTTATCATAAAATTTCCTCAAAATTTTATTTTTCATAGAAATTTTTCAAAAAATTTAATTTCTATAGAAAATTTTGTCATATTCATTTATTAATAGAAAATTTTGTTTCAAAATTTCATTTCCATAGAAATTTTGTGTCAATTATAATTTTATAGACAATTTGAATAAAATTATTTCTATAGACATATTTTGTTCAAAATTTTATCCCAATAGAACATTTCTGTCAAATTTTATTCCATATAAATTTGGTCAAAATTATATTTTCTATATACAATTTTATTTCTAAAGAAAATTTATTCAATTTTATTTACTAAACGAAAATTTTGTCAAATTTGTATTATCCACAGGAAATTTGTGTAAAATTCATTGTTTCTATAGAAAATGTGGTCAAAATTTTATTTTATAGAAATTTTTATCAAAATTTTTTTCCATTGTTGTTGGTTAGTTTTCTGCTTGAACCATGCATTGACTAACTACAACGTGGTAGCGTTAACCAACAGGGAAAGAATGATTGGTCAAATTTAGTGGCAAAGCCTTATTAGAATGAGAATGGTGATGAACGCAACGTTCGAGTTACAAATCCTCTGATCTCTCATCTCTTT
>PGFW01011908.1:15012-28668 GCA_003123925.1 Haematobia irritans | reverse complement strand
CTGGTTTGTGAAATAGACAAACATTTTTTTCCTATATTTTTAAGCTTCGATTTACACTAAAACATATTTTTTTTCGGCTAAAACAAAATAAAAAATGTTCAAACTTTAGGAGCTATCCTTAATATCATCCAAAACAATATTTTATGAACATCGAATTGAGACATATCAGCAAACAAAATGTTTGCTGTCGTATTTCGGAGCTTGTAAGTATATTACAGTGCAAAAATATACCAAAAAACTATTTTGGTTCTTAAATATCTTTTGTAGGAAAAATTTATAACCTAAAAATTTTATAAATTTGTTGCTTCATATAGGCCCTGAAGTACAAAAATATAACAGCAGACGTCGACTGCTGTTTTTAGCAGACTTTTTTCTATGAGTGTGTATGAGCCTCCGTAGAGGATCTAATTTTGGTCACTTTTTCTGGCTACTGTTTCATTGTATCATTTAAAAAGAAATTTAGAATTATTTTATTAATTTTTATATCTGCCACAATACTTTTAATTTTACATACTCGGTAATTTATACTCCTCTATAATTTCAGATTTACAATGGATTGCGTATATTTAGGAACTTTCAATTATGGCATCGCATTAACACTCAAGAATGCTCGAAGGAAACTACAAATAATTGAACAAAAACCATTTTAAGTTTGCCACCGATTTGATTTATTTTTTGGAGTAAAAAAAAGTTAATAGATTTGTGATTATGTCGTTTGCTCTTGCCTGCGGTTTATGCGGTTATGGCGGGGTTTAATATAATATTTTCATGTTTCTTAAATCTAGTGTACTTATGATATCTCATGAGAGTGTCTTCTTTTTAAACTGGCCCAACAAGGCTCCGAGTTTTTGTATACCCGTCGATCAAATTATGATTGTGGGTGAGTTTTGAGGTTATTTTTTAACTTTGAAACTTTGGAAGAACTCGTAATGATGGCCAAAAGAAAGAATACGGGCCGATGGAATGACCAAATGTAGGCATATTATGGGGACTGTTGGCAGGGAAGAGCATTTTTTTCTTCGTTTTAGTGGGCTAGGTGTTTTATACCCTTCACACTACTTGTTTTTTTTTTATTTTTTTTTTTTTTCTATTTTTTTTTTTTTTTTTTTTTTCTGGTACAGGGTATAAATTTAAGTTTGTGTATTGTATGTAACGCCAAGAAATAGTGAGTCACTAGACCCCATCTTTGTATACGAGTCGCGCTTAGAATTTAAAAATTCTTGAGTCGGATTTAAGCGATGTCTGTCTGCCTGTCTGCTCCGTCCGTCTGTCTGTATATGTAATTTTCGTGGACAAGTTACAGCTTCGCAATTTAGTCCGATCGTCCTCAATTTTGGCACAGGGCTTATTCTTGGCGACAGAGGACAATCGCTATTGGTTTTGGGAAAAATCGGCTTTCAATTTAGATATAGCTGCCATATATATTTATCCCCGATTTTGGTCATAAGTTAGCAGTGTTTATTCAACCGATTTTCTTGAAATACCGTACATCCCATATTTTATGGAATCTCGAAAATCTTGCAAAAATATCAGCCAAATCGGTCTTCAGATTTAATATAGCTCCCATATATATCTTTCGTTCCGATTTAGACTCTTATGACCACAGAGGCCCAGAAGTTTACTACGATCTTCGTGAAATTTTACCACAGAGGGTAGAACTGACATTCTACCAATGCTTGGTAAATTTGATTGAAATCGCGTTCAAATTTAGATATTAGCCTCGCCATATATATCTTTCGTCCGATTTGAAACTTTATATGGCCACAAAGCCAGATTTTTTGCCGTGATTTTGCTATCAAGGGTACGTTTTATAGTATCGTTAAGTGTGTCAAATTTTTTAAATCGCCGTTTCAGATTTAGATATAGCTCACATATATTATTCTTTCGCCGGATTTGGACTTATTATGGTTCTCAAAAGCCAGAGTTTTACCCTGACTTACTTTCAAATTTTGCACAATGCTCGGTACTTTTAACGATACTATTGTATGTGCCAAATATGGTTCAAAAATCGATTCAGATTTTGATATATCTCCCATATCATATAATCTTTTTCGTCGATTTTGAACTTATGTATATGGCCTCAAAATTTCAGGGTTTTTGCCGCTGATTTGCTTCAAATTTCGCACAAGGAGTACGTTTGGTAGTATGGTAATTGTTTGCAAATTTTGGTGTTGAAATCGCGTTCAGATATTAGATATGGCTCCATATATTATCTTACCGTTCCGCATTTTGCCACTCTATGACCAGGGGGCCAATAGTTATTTACTCCACTTACTGTGAAATTTCGCATAGATAGCAGAATTATTATTCTAACTATACATGTCAAATTTTAGTCAAAAATCGGTTCAGATCGGTTCAAAGTCGGTTCAGCCAATTGTTACAACTCTGATTTTGATGCTGCCACTTTTCATTAAAGAAGAGACTTGTACATGCTTTGCAATGTCCAATATTTCTACTGTATTGGAGGTTTTTTTGTGCACAACATGCTGGTTAAACCATAAGGGGCAGGTTAAACTAGCCAATTCATGAATAGTCCGTTATCTTTATTCACTTCGGTCGCATATGACCATCATTTCTCCTCATGTCCAGGAGTTTCCTTGGGTGCCATTTCTAGTTTTTATTGACTTCAGGTCACTTGTTCTTTTTCCACAAGATTTCAGTGCTCAGTCACCTCGAATTTCTCGTGGACTTTATTTTCTTATTGGCCGCCTCGCGGCGAAATCAGATTGTTATGCCGCTTGCAGAGGTATATATGCGACAAGTCATTTCAGTCTAGAATCGCCAGATCATATAATTGTCTCCTACTAACTTAAAGGATTTCTCCGATTTCTTGATTCGACTTATCGAAAAAAATTACTCGATGGGCATTCTTGGGATCACCTACAATTTGAAGGTTATCCAAACCTCGTGTTAGTAGTGTTTGCTTTGTTGTGCGTTGATTTAGTAAATAATCTTTTCTTATTTTTGTCTTCTTTTAATTATATTGGGAACCTAAAATGTTTTGTCATATTTTCTATTATTAATTAATTTATTTTTATACTATTTTATACATATCTTAATTTTTTTTTTAATTAATTATTTTATTTTTAATTACTATTTTATAACACATTTATATTTTATTATATACACGCATATTGTTCTCACATTGTCATAACTTGATTTGTTACTTTATTTCGATAGTTAGTAGTCCATTGTAATTTTTATATAAATTGGGCCGCCTAATGGCTTAAAATTACATGATGAAAAAAAAAAAAATAAATAAAAAATAAATGAAATATATAGCTCCATATATATACGTACACCAGAGTTGGGGAAAATATGGTAGACTGTTACACTTTTAGACCCATTTTTCATGGAAGTGTCCTCCATTAACTGGATAGCTGTTAGCCAATTTAAATTTCAAATTCTAGAGATTTTTCTAGAAGTCAAAAAGTTGTCCATTATATGTATTGTATCTGAAATGCAAACCTTTTATATAGCTCCCAGCAAATTTGAAGTAGTTGAGGATGGCTAACACAAATGTTTGTGTACTAGTGGTGAAGGGTTATATATAAGTCGCGCCCAGTCCGACTTTAGACTTTACTTACTTGTTTCTTTTTTTAATTTTTCTAGACATTTGATTTTAAAAAGCATTTTTTGGCCTGCAGGGGGCTTATTTATTTCACAACAATTAACATAAACAAAACAAAACGGAGAGCGACAACGTTAGAACTCATTAACAAATTTTCGACGATTAGCCTTCGAAGGAGGAAAGCTTCACTTGACACAGCTGGCACAATTCAGGTCTTTGATTGGCACTGTCTGCCATTTACTCTTCTATTTACAAGAATAGAATTCTCTAAAAGATATTGCTCTGTTTTTCATTTTACCCTACGAAGTAAAAAGTAAAAAGAAAAAAAAAAAAACAAAAATACAATCTCAACTTAAATTTCGACCGTCCCAATTATTTTGCTTGGCTAAGAACTTATATGCGCCTGTATTTCTTTATTGTTAAAATTATTTCTTATTTTAATTATTTTATTTGATTTGACTCTTTAAATTTTAAAATTTAGGCCGTTGCCGTTATTAAGCGGAATACTTAAAATAAAACCCCACAAATAATCAAGCAACAATGATCACCACAATTTTGTTAAAATTTGATTTTGAAAAAAAAAAGAAATAAATAATAAGAAAATTATGTAATCTTAGAACTAAATCCTATTAATGTTCTTCAATGTTATTGTAACATTTTGAATTTTTTTTAAACGGATAATTATTTCTTATGAGAGTGTAATCTTTCATGATTTGAGTCTTTAACTTAATTTTTAAATCACAACTAAAATAACATGAATAAAAAATCAATCAAGTTTTTTAAATTTGAATCTTCGTGATTGTTCAATTTTAAAATTAATTTGGATTAATTATATTTGCAACTCATTTCCTTATATCATGTTTTTATCAATTTTCATACAGATGAAGACTGTGGAGATCCTGCTGTAAACCATTTCTGGGATTGAACAATCTTCCGCTGATTTTTTGTAAATTGGGGAGATTTCTGATAATGTTACAAATCGTAATACATATTTATGATAGTATATGCAGTTATAAGTGGATTATGGATTATTACATCATTTACTTGTGCTGACAACAATTTGTTCCAGTGACAAATATGGTTAGAGGTTTATGCTTTTGGCCTTGGTTTTTGGTAATAATTGCTTGAAGTATTCTTCTGATGCTGTGGCTACAGGCTATCATATACATGATATTGTTCATACAACAGTAAGGCTTATAGTTGTATTGTTTTGTCACATTCCTAATGTGTGAATATTTTTTACAGACTCTCGATAAAACCTTTGATTATCTTGGCCTTTCTACATCAGCTGATGCCATGAATATTCTAAGAAACTTTGATGTATATTTCGTGACTCCTTCGATTGTTTTAACCTGTATTAGTTGCCGAATTGTCCTGATTTGGCTTCTGAAATTTTTTGGATCGAGTTTTTGTCTATCTCTATCAAGTGCTCTCGCAAAAAGGGTGAGTAAATTTTGCTCTAGAAATTTATGAAAAACACTAATACAATTTTGAGCTTCATCGAAAGTCGATTTTGGAAATCTAAAGATTGGGTCGATTTTCAAAATTTTATCGACGGATAATTGTTACACTCGCACTATACTTTTGGTAGGACTCACGCACGCTCACAAAATCAAAAGCCGTACTCTCGTACGAAAAACTTTTAAAGATACACACAGAAGAGTGTGATATTTTTATCCACGCACGCTCACGATCAGAAGTCCCTAACGCAATGTGGTATCACTATGGACTGAAAAGTCTAAGTGAACCTCAAATAACGGTCTGCCTAACGCAATATGGTATCACCATGGACTGAAAAGTCTAAGTGAACCTAAAATAACGGTCTGCCACTATACCTAACATAACCCAACCATGTTTAAAATAGAGAATGTTATTAACAACTCAATATCATAGGTGTAAGCGAATTCAACTCGTAATCGTATTTTTATGAGAGTATTTCTCTCATAAAAATACGATCAGCGCATGTAATATATTTTATGTCAAATTTCTCCAAAATCGAAAAGTTTATGGAGAGCAACCATTCATTTTTTTTTTTAATTTAAAAATATGAAAAATAGTCTGATTACCTTAAGGAAGAACTCTCAATGATATGCAATCCAACGCTGGAAATATCTTTCGAACGCAGTGCTTGGTAGCTGAAATAATTCAATTTAATAATATTTTCATATTTTTACATTAATACTTCGGACAAGAGCAGTTGTGATCACAGCGCCATACAAGCAAGTACATGCTCCTGTGCTACACCACAAGAAAACCCAGTGCCTAATCGTTGAAGATCAAAAAAGGAGTGAATAAGCTGACATAAAAAGAAATAACAATATGCAAGCCCAACAAAAGACCAGCGCCCGGCGACCTTCACCAAGAAATCGGCAACTTAATACTAGACCTAAACAGTTGATGGTATACAAAAATCCATCACAACAACATACAGAATCGCAATCGTCAATTATGAATGCGCCCACAAGACAGTAGCTAGACCATATGATCTACAGTCACCCAGCAGCTCCATTACAACACCCACTGTTCTACACTCCAAAAATTGAAACAAAGTTGACATATCTGTAATACAGAAGCCCATCGGATAGAACTAAATTATCCTCGAGCACAACAACACAACAGGCCAAAACACCAGTTTGTGATCCACCAAACTCCAATCCAGATTCACCTTCATATCATGAGAGAATTAGCACCAATTTGCTCCTTTGAATAGCCGTTATAATGATGGTTTTCTCACATCTCTACCCCAACAAAATCATGGAGTAGTAGAGAACTTAGGAGGACAACTGCCTTGGTCTACACTAGATATACCACCACCACACAAAAGAAGCCACAGATGCATTTATCCTGAAATACCAGAACCTGATTGATGGCCATTAAATTGCCGCCAATGCAATCGAGTGTTGAAGATTCTGGTATATTTTGTGATAAATTTTGGTAATTGAAATAAAATTTTTCTTGTTGTTTATGTTTTCTGTTATTATAATCATATAGGCGTCTTTGTAGCACTTTAACCAAGTGATATCATCATTTATTGTCAATACTTTTGAAATAAATAGAAAAAATGAAATGCTGAACTTAACTTACATCTTAATTAGATTGGTTTTTTGCTTTAGGTATTCACTTATTTCTATTAAAGCTTCATTCAAATCAAGATCCTTGGATTTGCCATTGATGTGAATTTCAATCTTAGGTATGTCCTCACAAGACTTTGATCCAACAACTATAACGATGGGATAACCCATTCTAAGAAAATGAAAAAATTCTTATACTAAATGTGTGTGTGTGTAAATTTTTCATCATACCGTTTGCTTTTCCATAACTCTCTTGCCAATGGTTAAATGCATTTCTATTCGTCATGCAACAACTCTCTGCCACATAATTTTTCTAGTTCCAGTAGAATTTTGTTGTTCTATAACTATCGGCCTGGGGAGCTTCTTTACTTCCGCTGTTTGGGTCCAATCAAACATACATATATGGAGCCAAAAAAGCGATAGGCCATTTTAGTTCACTTTCTGTAGATAATACCTCCAGTGATGCTGCCAAAATGCGACTTATACCAATATACATTAAACTATCCCATTATTAAAGTTCTGTGTTTACCATTGTGTATCGAGAAAGCTTGGCATTAAAAACTTATTAGAATATTCGTCGCCCAATAGAATGCATGAGCCACTTCCATTCCTTTGATTTGTTTCACATTCTTACTATGGCACTTTAAACATGAGGTAGTTTTTGTATCTCCTGTTACTTCTTCGTTAAAGGCATATTTACAATCTTCGCAACGTAGCAAATTATCCTCTCCAGCCGTTGATATATAGTGATATTCATGTGACACTTTACCACCCATCATACCGGAACAAGCTTCAACTAAAATTTTGTATTGGTTAAAAGTTAGTTTTAAGCTAATTTTCTTCAATTGTACAAGATGTCGTTCTAAAGGGCGTTTCTTAATTAAATATATGAATAAATAAAATTAGGAAAATAATTAGTGGAGTAATTGTAGATGAGTATGGTCATTCATTTCTGTGGAAAATTGCGCGTCTGTTTGACATTTCATCATACAATCGAATTAATCCCTGATTCTGGATCAAGACATGATTAACAAGCACGAAACATTTTTATTAGCCTCCTTTGCGATTGTCGCTACTTTTCCAGAAAATTGGAAATCATTAGGGAAATTAGCCCAGCAGCTATGAGACCGTAACTTCTGCGTTATGATGTCTAGAAACTCCTCTGCGGTAACATGAAGCATGAGAAATACATTGAGTAATTCACTGTAAGCTTAATACCTTTTTCAAATGGCACTCCAATTTGGTTAAACAACTTCTATTATGAATCATTCACCAAGTCATATGTTTCTCGAGCTTCTAGATCACTGCGGTCAAATGTATACATATCTTTCATAAGGAATTCTTTTGCTCTCATTAATCCGAAACGTGCTTTCAGTTCATCGCGAAATTTTGGACCAATCTGATACAATCTTAATGGTAACTGTTTATATGAAATAGGAGCCGTTGCTGCAAGCATTGAGGATATTGCTTCTTCATGGGTCTGAAATAATAAAGCTTACTATGTTAAATATATACCCCCTTCTCATTAATCTCTTACCGGACTCAGTAGAAACTGCTTATCGTGACGATCACGTAACATAAAGAATTCTGTAATATCTCCTTCCAATCGTCCCGATTTTTTCCACAAAGATGTAGAAATGTTAATATTGGTAAAGAACATTTTTGTCCTTCCATCTGAAAGCATTGATTCGTCTACCAGATGGCACAGTTATCTTAGTGACCGTTGTGTGCTATTGCATTATTTGAAAACGTTCCATTGGTTGCCCGGTTTTCAATAGACCCAACTCAGTCATAAGCTTTGGAATATAGAGTCAGTCAGACTTGAATGAAATATGAATGATCTACTTAATCTATCTAATAAAATACCTTTTGACTTTTGGATAATGCTTCCGCAGGTTTTGTAACTGCATTTTTTGGTGTTACAAGCACAGGCCAGTATAAACGAATACTTTCTGCCTGCTTCAATTAAAAAAAAAAATGAATTTACTCAGGGTTGTTACAAATATCAATGGCCTGAAAAGTAAACAGAAATCAGCTGTTCTAATTAGTAAACAAGTGTTGATTACTACACACGTTATAACGTTGCGTGTGATTTTCAGATATTATCGAATAACATAGTAGCAATGTGTTCAATTCGTAAGAAAAGCACATAAAAGACAGAAAATGTATTAATCGATGAAATCATCCAAATGTAAATTGCACTAGCATAAGTGTCTATTCTGCACTTTGTCTGCATTTTGAAAGTACGTTTTATCGCTATCACTACTACGAAAAAAGCTGTTTACTATGATAGCATTTCAAAGTTCTAAGGCCGATATGGCAGTTTCGTCATGTGCTTAAAGGTGAGTACTATGTTCGGTTTTTCACCAAAACACTAAATAAAAATATGCTGGTTTTCAGCTGAAAACGCGAACATAGTACTTACCTTAAGGGAGAATATGTAAACAATCGATAACAACAACAAAAGTGCATATGGATTTCTTATGGGTAGCAGAAATTTCGCTAGATGAATGAGATTTCCAACGGTATTCACCTGTAACGGAAATACAGTTTATGTGTCAATAACACAGTTTTACAAAGTATTTCCAATGGGACAGGGAAATGTCGGTGATAACGCCTCCCGGAATTTTCGTTAGGAAATATACCAATACATTTCTTATAGGTTGCGAAAATTTCCACTAGATGTGCATACCGGTCTTTAACCCTTTCACTACCGATGCCCACTTAAAAGGACATTCGAAAAAGACACTAAATTCTATTTTCCCACTTAGTTTCGATTTATTTCCCGATGTTATTTTAAAGTAGAGGCTTTAATCTCAATTAACTATAAATATTGTCCATATTGGTGAGGTCTAAAATACATTTTTATAAACTTCTTAACAATAAACGAAAAATACGAAAATTTTAGACAATTTTTCTACTGTATGTTTGTAGTAAATGGACATTTATACAAAAACTATAGCTGATACTTTTTCGGTTTCTTTTTTGTATTTTTTCTCACACTTTGAAAAATAGTATAGGCCAAATAGCGCTTATTTTCGTAATGCCATTTGGTCACAATTCAAGAATCAAGTTTTCAAAACAAGCTCATATAGCTCTTGAAGTAATTGAGGTAGGTTTTCAAAATGACAATTTTTGTTCTACATGCTGTTAGTACAAGTAAAAACAGAAGAAAAATAAAAGTTGTTAACATTAGGTTTATTTCGGTAGGTGAAAGGGTGGTAAATTTCATAGTGATACCACATTGCGTTAGGGACTTCTGATCGTGAGCATGCGTGGATAAAAATTTCACACTCTTGTGTGTGTATCTTTAAAAGTTTTTCGTACGTGAGTACGGCTTTTGATTTCGTGAGCGTGCGCAAGTCCTACCAAAAGTATAGTGCGAGTGTAACAATTATCCTTCGATAAAATTTCGAAAATCGACCCAATCTTTAGATTTCCAAAATCGGCTTTCGATGATCCTCAAAATTGTAACAGTGTTTTTCATAAATTTCTAGAGCAAAATTTACTTACCCTTTNTGACCGCAGTGATCTAGAAGCTCGAGAAACATATGACTTGGTGAATGATTCATATACGAAGTTGTTTAACCAAATTGGAGTGCCATTTGAAAAAGGTATTAAGATTACAGTGAATTACTCAATGTATTTCTCATGTTCATGTTACCGAGATGAGTTTCTAAGACATCATGACGCAGAAGTTACGGCCTTCATAGCTGCTGGGCTAATTTTTCTAATGATTTCCAATGTTCTGGCAAAAGTAGCGACAATCGCAAAGGAGGCTTAATACAATTTTTCGGGCTGTGTTAATCATGTTGATCCCAGAATCAGGGATTAATTAGATTGTATGATGAAATGTCATACAGACGGCAATTTTCCACAGAAATGAATGACCATATTCATCTACAATTACTCTACTTATTATTTTTCTAATTTTATTTATTCATATATTTAATTAAGAAACGCCCTTTAGAACGACATCTTGTAATTTAGTTAGATTAAGGTGATACTAAAACAAAAAACCAGATCTAACTTATAAGTTGTAAGGTTAAAGTTCAGCATTTCATTTTTCTATTATTCAAAGTTAATTGACAAATAAAGGTAGATGATATCATCTTGTGTTAAAGTGCTACAAAGACGGCCTATATGATTATAAATACAGAAAACATAACAACAAGAACAATTAATCTTTCAATTACAAAAATTTATCACAAAAATCTACCAGAATCTTCAACCTCGATTGCATTGGTCGCAATTTAATGGCCATAAAATCACGGTTCTGGTATTCAGATAGATGAATACACTTGCATTTGTGGCTTCTTTGGTGTTGGTGGTGGTATGATACTAGTGTAAGCCAAAGGCAGTTGTCCTCTAAGTTCTTCCACTAATCCTCTGATTTTGTTGGGGTAGAGGTGAGAAACCATCATTATAACGGCTATTCAAAGGAGAAATTGGTGATAATTCTTCATGATATGAAGGTGATCTGGATGGAGTTGGTGGATTAACAATGGTGTTTTTGGCTGTTGTTGTTGTTGTGCTGAGGATATAATTTAGTCTATCCGGATGGGTTTCTGTATTACGATATGTCACTTGTTTCATCTATATTGTTGGAAGTGTATAACAGTGGGGTGTTGTAATGGGCTGTGGTGACTGATAGACTCATATGGTCTACTACTTTGTGGGGTCATAATTGACGATTGCTTTGTATGCTTGTTGTTGATGATTTTGTATAATCAATGGTTAGGTCTAATTAATTCGATCTCTCTGGTGGGAGGCTTGCTGGTCTTTGTATGGCTTTCAATTCAGAACTATCTGCCATCATTTGATCTTCACGATTAGGCTGTTCTTCTTGTGGTGTAGCACAGGAGCTGTACTTTTTGTTGTATGGCGCTTGCACACTGCTCTTTGTCGAATAGTTCTTGTAAAAAAATATGAAAATAATTAAATTTGATTATTCAAGCTAACTAAGCCACTGCGTTCCGAAAATGATATTCCCAGCGTGATTGCATTCTAGAGAGTTCTCTAAGTAATCAGAACATTTATCATTACGCATTCGCTGATCGTAATTTAATTTATAGAGAAAGCTACTCTCATTAAAACAAAATACGATTGACGAGATGTAATTTCGTTTTTACTACTAATGATAAAATAAATGAGTTTGTTAAATAACATTCTCCTATTTTAAACATGGTTGGGTATGTTAGGTATTAAGTGGCAGCGGCGTTATATTTTAGGCGTTCACCTTAGTATCTTTTCAGTCCATAGTGATACCACATTGCGTTAGGACGTTCCTGATCGTGAGCATGCGTGGATAAAAATTTCACACCTTGTGTGTGTATCTTTAAAAGTTTTTCGTACGTAGTACGGCTTTGATTTCGTTGAGCGTGCTGCCAAGTCCTACCACAAAGTTATCATGCGAGTGGTAACAATTATCCTCTCGATAAAATTCGAAAATCGACCCAATCTTTAGATTTCCAAAATCGCTTTCGATGACCTCAAAATTGTAACAGTGTTTTTCATAAATTTCTCTAAAGATGAAAAATTTACTTACCCTTTTTGCGAGAGCACTTGATAGAGATTAAGACAAAAACTCGATCCAAAAATATTCTAGAAGCCAAAATCAGAGATAATTCGGGCAACTAATACAGGTTAAAACAAAATCGAAGGAGTCACGAAATCACATCAAAGTTTCTAGAATATCTCATGCATCAGCTGATGTAGAAAGGCCAAGATAATTCAAAGGTTTATCGAGAGAGTCTGTAAAAAATACTTCACAATTAGGAATGTGACAAAACAATACAATTATAGCCTTACTGTTGTATGAACAATATCATGGTATATGATAGAGCCTGTAGCCACAGCATCAAGAAATACTTCCCAGCAATTATTAACCAAAAAACCAAGGGCAAAAAAAGCATAACCTCTAACCATATTCGTCAACTGGACACAAAATTGTTGTCAGCACAAGCTAAAGATGTAATAACCTAATAATCCACTTATAACTGCATATACTATCATAAATATGTATTCACGATTTGTAACATTATCAGAATGCTCCCCAATTACGAAAAATCACGGAAGATTGTTCAATCCCAGAAATGGTTACAGCAGGATCTCCACAGTCTTCCATCTGTATGAAAAAGATAAAGACATGATAAGGAAATGAGGTTGCAAATATAATTTAATCCAATTAATTTAAATTGAAACAATCACGAAATTTCAATTTAAAAAAATTAGTTGATTTGTATTTACATGATCATTTTAGTTGTGATTTAAAATTAATTAAGTCAACTATGAAAATTACACTTTCATAAAATAAATTATCCGTTAAAAAATTCAAAATTTAATAAATTTGAGACATTAAATTTAGTTCTAAATTAATGAATTTTTTATTATTTTTTTTTTTCAAAATTCAATTGTGGCTTGAAATATGTTGGCTTCAAATATTTGTGGGGTGTTATTTAAGTATTTCCTAATACGGCAACGGCTAAATTTTAAATTTAAGAGTCATCATAAAATAATTAAAATTAAGAATAATTTTTAACATAAAGAAATACAACCATATAAGTTCTAAGCCTAATGCAAGATTATTGGGACGGTCAAAATTTAAGCGAGATTGTTTTTTGTTTTTTTTTTTTTTTTTTACTTCGTACGGTAGAATGAAAAAGGAGCAATATCTTTTAGAGATTCTATTCTTGTTAATAGAAGGTAAATGATATAGTGCAATAAAAGACTGATTGTCCAGCAGTGTCAAGTGACTTTCCTCCTTCGAAGGCTATCGTCGAAAATTTGTTTAATGAGTTCTAACGTTGTCGCACTCCGTGTTTATTGTTTAATTGATTGTGAAATAAATAAGCCGCCTACAGGCAAAAAATGCTTTAAAATCAAATGTCTAGAAAAATAAAAAAGAAAAAAACACCGAGCCCACTAAACGAAGACAAAAATGCTCTTCCCGCCACAGTCAAATATGCACATATTGGTCATCAATGCGGCCGTATTCTTTCTTGTGGCGTCATA